>PVIY010003056.1:0-118338 GCA_004026745.1 Myrmecophaga tridactyla
TGTTCAGGTCCCCACGCAAAATTAGCAGATTTTCTGGTCACTCAATAAATGGGTCAGAATAGCACACCTAAATGAGGAATATGTTGTCGCCAAAATCCAAAGAGATCAATTAGGTGTTTGTCTCTTTGTTGGTTGTAGGAGGGGCCAGATGCAGCAACTTATCCTTCACCTTAGAAGGGATATCTTGACATGCCCCACACCACTGGACACCTAGAAATTTCACTGAGGTAGGAGGCCCCTGTATGTTTGTTGGATTTATCTCCCATCCTCTGACACACAAATGCCTTACCAGTAAGTCTAGAGTAGCTGCTACTTCTTCCTCACTAGGTCCAATCAACATGAGATCATCAATATAATGGACCAGTGTGATGTCTTCTGGGAGGGAGAAACGATCAAGGTCCCCGCAGACAAGATTATGACATAGAGCTGGAGAGTTGATATACCCCTGAGGTAGGACAGTGAAAGTATATTGCTGACCTTGCCAGCTGAAAGCAAACTGTTTTTGGTGGTCCTTACTAATAGCTATTAAGAAAAAAAGCATTTGCCAGATCAATAGCTGCATACCAGGTACCAGGGGATGTATTGATTTGCTTAAGCAATGATACCACATCTGGAATAGCAGTTGCCATTGGAGTTACCACCTGGTTGAGCTTACAATAATCCACTCTCATCCTCCAAGGCCCATCTGTTTTCTGCACAGGCCAAATAGGAGAGTTGAATGGGGATGTGGTGGGAATCACCACCCCTGCATTCTTCAAGTCCTTACAAGTGGCAGTAATCTCTGCAATTCCTCCAGGAATCTGGTATTGCTTCTGATTTACTAGGGGCAGTTCTAGTGGCTTCCACTTGGCCTTTCCTACCATAATAGCCCTCACTGCACGACTTAGAGAGCCAATGTGGGGATTCTGCCAGTTGGTCAGTATGTCTATACCAATTATACATTCTGGAACTGGGGAAATAATTGCAGAATGGATCCAGGGGCCCACTAGACCCACTGTGAGACGGACCTGAGCTAAAACTCCATTGAACATCTGGCCTCCATAAGCCCCCACTCTGACTGGTGGACCAGAGTGATGTTTTGGGTCCCCAGGAATTAATGTCACTTCTGAACCAGTGTCTAATAATCCCCAAAATAGCTGATCATTTCCTTTTCCCAAATGCACAATTACCCTGGTAAAAGGCCGTCGGTCTCCCTGGGGAAGGCTTGGAGGAAGATTAATGGTATAAATCTGTGGCAGTGTAAAATGGTTCTCCACCAAAGGGACCTGGCCTTCCCTTCATTCAAGGGGCTCTGGGTCTGTAAACTGTTTCAAGTCTGGAAATTGATTAAGGGGCCATGACTCTGTGTTTTTGATAATTCAGGTTAGACTTCTGTTCACTTGACCTAGAACTCTTTTGTTTACACAGCTTGAACAAGGATTTAGTAGACTGCCCATCTATTGTATTTCTAGGTACCCCATGATTTACTAGCCAATGCCACAAATCTCTGTGAGTCAGATTACTTTGACTCCTGCTTTGAGTTTGCTGTCTATTATAATAGCCATGTCCACCCTGTCTTTGGCAATTAAGTGCTGCCACCTGGCTTCTGCCAACTTGGGATCCAGTCATCCCCATTGTGTTTAAGGATACCAGCTCAGTGACAGCAGTTCCCACAGTAATATCTGACCTACAGAGAAGTGCAACTACAGAGCTCTTTAGGGATGATGGTGCTAGTCTCACAAATTTATTTCTCACTGTTGTGGTAAAAGATGCATCTCCAGACATTCCTGGGGTGTAAGAGCAGGCTTTGCATGATAAATCCACTCTAACATTCCAATCTCTCTAAGAGATCCCCTCATCTGTATTATACCAGGGCAGATCCCCTCTCTGTATCCCCTCATCTATGTTATACCAGGGCAATTCTGGCATTTCAACCTCAGGTAATGCTGGCCACCTTTTGATTCATGTTTCAACCAACCATTCCAACAAATGTTACTACCTTTTCTAACCCCTCGAGCTATAACATTAAATGCAGAATCTCTGCTTAGTGGGCCCATATCAATAAGTTCAGCCTGATCCAGCCTTATAGTCCTCCCACCATTATCCCACACCCTTAAAATCCATTGCCACACATATTCCCCTGATTTCTGTCTATATAAATTGGAAAACTCACACAGTTGTTTTGGAGTATAATGTACCTCCTCATGTATGATACATTGTATCTCACCTTTAGGGGCCTGTTGGGACTTTAGTCTCATTATAGGTCTGGAAGAAATGAGGGGTGGTGGGGGTGGGTCATGAAAAGAATTAGAAATATCTTCCAAGCCATTTGCTTCAGGACATTCATTTGCAGTTTCATCTGGTGAAACAGGATTAATCACTCTAGGGCTAATCCCTTCAGGAGGAGGTTGGGTGGCCAACTCCTCAAACAGGCTGGAGGTGGGGCAGGTATGCCCTCAGGGCAGACTATTACAGGGTTATCTAGAGAAGACTCAGCATGACCCAGGGTTTCAGCCTCACTCCCAACATCATTATCAATCCATATGTCACCATCCCGTTTTTCAGGGTCCCACTCCTTTGCAATAAATGCCCTCACTTTAACGGCAGACACCATGCAACACTGAGATTTCAGTTTACATTGTAAAGTTGCTATTATAACAATAAGATTCTGAGTCTGATTTTCAGAGATCTCAAGTCTACGGCTACAGGAAATAAGATTTTTCTTCAGGATACTCATAGAAACTTCTACATCTGTCAGATGGTGCTTAAACTCCTTGTTTGAAGCCTTAAGCCCATCCCTTTCACTCCTTAATGTATCCAGTGTATCTAACAACAACCAGACAACATCTCTATACCTCTTATTTCCACAGAACTCTGTAAAAGTATCAAAAACATTATCCCCCAGAGCCTGGCTTCATACAAGTGAAGCATTAGGAGAATTGAATGGTGATATTTTGACTATCTCTTTTGCCAATTTACTCCATGGATTGGGAGCATCATTCTGAATTTGGGAATCAGAGTCCCTAGTGCCTTTGAGTCCAGTCCAAGTAGAAAACCATTCATAAAAACCCAGTTTTAAGATTCTGTTTCTTAAGAACCACTCCTGGTTCCAAGTTGTATTAGTTAGGGTTCTCTACAGAAACAAGAATCAACAGGAAACACTTGCAAATATAAAATTTATAAACGTGTCTCATGTGACCATGGAAACGCAGAGTCCAAAATCCACAGGGCAGGTTGTGAAGCCAATGATTCCGATGGAGGATCTGGATGAACTCCAGAGGAGAGGCTCGCCAGCTGAAGCAGGAAGAGAGCCTGTCTCTTCTGAATCCTCCTTAAGAGACTTCCAGTGATTAGATTAAGCATCACTCATTGCAGAAGACACTCCCCTTGCTGATTACAGATAGAATCAGCTGTGGATGCAGCTGACGTGATCATGATTTAATTCTATGAAATGTCCTCATTGCAACAGACAGGCCAGCACTTGCCCAACCAGACAAACAGGTACCACCACTTGGCCAAGTTGACACGTGATCCTGACCATAACATATGATAAAGACTGAGATGGTATAATCTAAGATTGTCTAGAGTGTATAATGATAATGACTAAATGTACAAATTTTAAAATGTTTTGCATAAGGAAGAACAAAGGAATGTCAATAAAGTAGGGTGTTGAAAATAGATGGTAATTAATATTTTAAAACTTTAAGTGTTAGGCTAAAGCAAAAAATATTTATTTGGTACAAAATTCTTATTTTGACTAGTGCATTTCCTAATATAACTTGTGTGGACAGCCTAATTGAACACCATAAGTACATGGAACCTTAAGTAGGGCATGAGATTTTGTAGGTTTGTCCAGAATGATGCCTTGATAAATCCCAGAAGGATTTGAACAGTGAATAAAAAGTATTTGCAAAGTGCCCTTGGGGGAATGGTGAGAATGGGGAAAATTCAACTTCCCCAAGTGGAGAATTCTTGATATTCTCACAAGCAGTGGGGACAACCAAAGCAATAGGCTGAGCCCCCAATCTTGGGGTTTGTTCATAGGAAACTTAACCCAACAAAAGATAGGTCAAGCCTATTTAAAATTAGGCCTAAGAGTCACCCCCAAGAGAACATGTTTTGTTGCTCAGATGTGACTCTCTCTCTAGCCAACACAACAAGCAAACTCACTACCCTCCGCCTGTCTACATGGGACATGACTCAGGTAGGGGTGTGGACCTTCCTGGCAACGTGGGACAGAAATCCTAGAATGAGCTCGGACTCAGCACCAAAGGATCGAGAAAACCTTCTCGACTGAAAGGGGGAAGAGCAAAATGAGACAAAATAAAGTGTCAATGGCTGAGAGATTCCAAACAGAGTTGAGAGGTTATGCTGGAGGTTATTCTTATTCATTAAATAGATGTCACCTTGTTAGTCAAGATGTAACAGAGAGGCTGGAGGGAACTGCCTGAAAATGTAGAGCTGTGTTCCAGTAGCCATTTTTCTTGAAGATGATTGTACAATGATATAGCTTTCACAATGTGACTGTGTGATTGTGAAAACCTTGTGTCTGATGCTCCTTTTATCTACCTTATCAACAGACAAGTAAAACATAGGAATAAAAATAAATAATAGAGGGAACAGATGTTAAAATAAATTTCGTAGATTGAAATATTAGTGATTAATGAAAGGGAGGTGTTATGGTATGTATGAATTTTTTTCTTTTTATTTCTTTTTCTGGATCGATGCAAATATTCTAAGAAATGATCATGATGATGAATATACAACTATGTGATGAAAAGAGGATGTTCATATTGCATGTTGATTGGTTTTATTAATAAAAATTTTAAAAATAATGAACAGAGAGGGCATGCAATGGTAGTTCAGTGGTAGAATTCTCTCCTGCCATGAGGGAGACCTGGGTTAAATTCTCAGCCCATGTACTACACCCCCCTCCCCCCCCCAAAATTAACAAATGGTGCTGCAACAATGGAATAGTCACATGGAAAAAGAATGAAATGTGACCCACCACCAAACAGCATACACACAAAAAAATGAACAAGTGCTGAGAAAATATAGAGAAAGAGATGTACCTATTCAATGTTGGTAGGGAAGCTGAGAGGTACAGCCACTCTGAAGGGCAGTGTGGTGGTTCCATAGGGGGCTAGGGATGGGGTTACCATATGATCCTGCAACTCTATTGCTAGTTATGTACCTGGAGGAACTAAGAGTGGGGATTTGAATGAACATTTGCACACTGGTGTTTATGGTGATTTGTGATTTGTGTGTTTATGGTGTTGTGATTTGAAACAAATGGAGGTGGCCTAAAGGTAAAGTTGACCGGGGAATGGAAGGGGTAACTGTGATGTATACATACA
The DNA here is from genome assembly GCA_004026745.1 of Myrmecophaga tridactyla. Lineage (NCBI taxonomy): Eukaryota > Metazoa > Chordata > Mammalia > Pilosa > Myrmecophagidae > Myrmecophaga > Myrmecophaga tridactyla. Next base: position 5,337 of record PVIY010003056.1, read on the forward strand.
AAGGACTACCGAGTGACTGCAAGTAGGAATGAAGTTGTGAGGCATGCAACTAGGTGCATGAAACTTGAGGACAGAATGTTGAGTGAAATGTCAGAAACAAAAAGGCAAATATTGTCATGCCTCACTCATATGGACTAACTATAAAATATAGACCAGGAGAATAGAAGTCAAGAGCATGGGCTATCAGACTGGGGCCTATTGCAAAGATTCCTAGATTGCAAGCTCTTACAGCAGTCACATCTATTCCTTAGTTATAACTGTTATTTAAAAATTCTGGGATATGGAGTTGTTTGTGTATTACTTGATCATTCCCTAAAATTTTGGGTATTTGTGTGACACCTGAGACTTAGAGTTAGAGCTCTGAAGCTATGAAAGTCAGCATTACCCATACAGCAACTGTTAAAAAAGTTGGAAAAGGGATCAGACTCGGACTAGAGATATGAATGAGCTGATCTGGATAAGACTAAGGTAAATCAGAATACAGAGTAAAGGATGATATGGTATATATATTTTTTTTTTGGGGGGGGGGATGCATGGTCTAGGAATTGAACTTTGGGTATCCCGCATGGAAGGTGAGCATTCTGCCACTGAACCACCCATGCACCTTGTTGTGGTCTATAGTTTAAAACTTCAACTTCTGTGTGGGACGAATGGAAGAAATGTTTATTTCACACAAAATGTATAGTTTGGGTAATACATTATCTAATTTAACTTGTATGGTTAGTTTAATCAAACACCATAATTGCATGGAATCTTGAATAGGGCATGAGATCTTGTTTGTTTGTACAGGTTAGTGTGATGCTCCAATATATCCCAGAGTAATTTGGGCAGAGAATAAAAAAGTATTTGCAAAGTCCCCTTATGGGATCTGGGGAGAAAGGAGGAAATATTCAACTTCTCCATCTGGGGAATTCCTGAAATTTTCACAAGCATGGAGACACCCATTTCAATAGACTGAGTCCTTGGTCATGGGGCTTGCCCCTGCGAAACATTCCGGCCAAGGTGAAGCAAAAGCCTACTTATAATTATTTTCCTAAGACTCATCCTCCAGAGACCCTCTTTTGTTGCTCAGGTGTGACCTCTTTCTCTAAGCCAATTCAGCAGGTGAACTCACTACCCTCCCCATTATGTGGGACATTACTCCCAGGGGTGTAAATCTCCCTGGCAACATGGGACATGACTCCAGGAGATGAGCTGGGACCTGGCATTATGGGATTGAGAAAGCCTTCTTGACCAAAAAGGGAAACAGAGAAATGAGACAAAATAAAGTTTCAGTGGCTGAGTCAAGAGGTTACCCTAGAGGTTATTATTATGCATTATATAGATATCCTTTTTTAGTTTGTGGTGCATTGGAGTGCTAGAGAGAAATACCTGAAACTGTTAAACTGTATTCCAGTTGCCTTGACTCTTGAAGATGATTATATAACTGAATAGTTTTTACAGTGTGACAGTGTGATTGTGAAAACCTAGTGGGGGATGCTCCCCTTATCCAGGCTATGGACAGATGAGTAAAAAAAAAAAAAAAAAAAGGACAAATAAATAAATAATGGTGTGGGGGGATAAGGGGTAAAAAAATGGGTAAACTACACAATGATGTGATGATATTGTGAGCAATTGCTGGCATACTTTGGATGAATTGTATGGTGTGTGAAGATATCTCAATAAAATATTAAAACAAAAGATAGGTTTGAGAGTCAAATAAACAAATCAAGTGAAGGAGATGATTCCCTAAAGGGCTTATCTTCCCCCAGGAAAAGGGAGTGGAGTGGGAGGTGGGGCCCAGCTCAAGTGGCAGCCCTCAGTCAGAGAATTCAGACCCCAGGGGCTAAGCCCTAAGCCTGCCTTCTATCTCAGCCTCTGTGTCAACCAGACCCCTGGCAGCTACACAGCCTGCTTAGAATTAAAGGCACTGAACCACTTTACACCAGTGGGGAGCTGCAGGCTAACAAGCACCACCTTCTGAGAAGGATAGGAAAAACATAGAGTCTAGAGGCTTTACAGGAATCTTTAATAACCTTCTGGTTCTTATCCCTAGGGAAATTTGATGCTGATTATACCATCCTCCTGAGACCTGGCCCCATCTTGCCTAGGAAAATCTGACAGGGGTCAGTGATATCTGGAGACAATATCCTAAGAAAAAAAAGTTCCATTTAGGTGGGGAAAGAACCAGAAAAACACAAGCTAAAAAATTCTGAACAATTAAATAGGAGTCATGCTAGTAATATAGAATAAGTTGAACTGAATGTCTAAACACAGATAGAGAACAAAGCCAACTGACAAGAAAAACCCAGGGAAGGAGTGAAAATGAAGCAGATGTCAAGATACCAACAAAATGTATGAGTCATGTTAGGAAAAATGAAGATTTGGCACAGTCAAAGGAACAAACTAACACTTCAAATAGGGTAAAGGGGTTGAAACAACTAATTCATGTTCAATCAAACATGCAAAATCAAGTAAAAATGAAACCAACAAGTTGAAGGAAGATATGGCAAAAGAGATGAAAGATATAAAGAAGGCATTGACCAACCATAAAGAAGAACTCAAAAGCTTGCAAAACCAAATGGCAGAACTTATGGGAATAAAAGGCACAATAGAAGATATGAAAAACACAGTGGAGACTTACAACAGCATATTTGAAGAGGCAGAAGAAAGGATTAGTGAACTAGAGGACAGGATATCTGAAATCATACACTCAAAAGAACAGAGAGGAAAAAAGAATGGAAAAATATGAGCAGGATGTGAGGGAATTTAATGACAACATGAAATGCATGAATATACATCTTAAAAGTGTCCCAGAAGGAGAAGAGCAGGGTAAAAGGGCAGAAAAAATAATGGAGGAAATAATCATTGAAAATTTCCCATCTCTTGTGAAAGACATAAAATTACAATTAAAAAGAGCAGCACACCACAAACAAAATAGATGTGCACAGACCTATTCAAAGACACTGTGGTAGTTAGATTCAGTTGTCAACTTGGCCAGGTGAAGACACCTAGTTCTGTTGCTGTGGACATGAGCCAATGGTACATGAACCTCCTCTGTTGCTAATTACATCTGCAAGTCAGCTAGGAGGCGTGCCTGCTGCAATGAATGACATTTGACTTAATTGGCTGGTGCTTGAATGAGAGAGGGCAATGTAGCACAGCCCAAGCAGCTCGGCATTCCTCATCTCAGCACTCACAGCTCAGCCCAGGCCTTTGGAGTGCAGAAAGAAGTCACCCTGGGGTAAGTTGTTGGAACCCAGGGGCCTTGAGAGAAGGCCAGCAGAGACCATCCTGTGCCTTCCCACCTAAGAAAGATCCTCAGTGGAGAGTTTGCTGCCTTTCATCTGGAGAACTAACAAAAATAAATCCCCTTTTATTAAAAGCCAATCTGTCTCTGATGTGTTGCATTCTGGCAGCTAGCAAACTAAAACAGACACCTACTAATCGTATTGTCAAATGTCAAAGACAAAGAGAGAATTCTGGAAGCAGCAAGAGAAAAGTGATCCATCACATACAATGAAAGCTTGATAAGAAACCATGGAGGTGAGTAGGTATGAGAAGGTATGATATCTGATATATTTAAGATTCTGAAAGAGAAAACTGCCAATGAAGAATTCTATACACAGAAAACTGATCTTCAAAAATGAGGGAGAGTTTAAAATATTCTCAAATAAACAGACACTGGGAGAGTTTGTGACTAAGAGACTAGCTCTACAAGAAATACTAAAGGGAGCACTATAGGCAGATAGGCAAAGACAGGAGAGAGAGGTCTAGAGAAGAATGTAGAAATGAAGACTATCAGTAAGAGTGAGAAGAGAAAAAAAATTAGCTGCAATGTATAAAATCCAAAAGACAAAATGATAGACAAAATTACTGCCTTTACAGTAATGACATTGAATGTTAATGGATTAAACTCCCCAATCAAAAGACATAGACTGGGGATGCAAGGGTAGCTCAGTGGTAGAGCTCTAGCCTGCCCCATGGTGTTAGTGACCTGAGAGGGTCTTCTACACCACAAAGGGAGGCCCTGGTTGCAAAAGCTGAGGAACTGAGATGCAGAGAACAGGAGACTATCCACCTAGTGCAAACAGCCTAATGCTCCTTTTCCAAATGGAGGCCTGGAGCTCTTAGGAGTGTAGAGACAGGGAGTTGGGAACTAGGAATTAAACTAAGCCACTTTCCTTGAACATGCTAAACCCACACTTGCTGTCCCCACCCCATGACCTGCAGTTCCTCCCACACACCATGCACCTGAACCCCATCATCCATCCCTCCACCGCACTCCAAGCACTCCTGCCCCAACCCCCTCCCTGCACATGCCCACCTCACACCCCACTCCACACACGCATGCATGCCTGCCCCAGCCTGAACAACCTCTCCCATACAAGTGCACAGTCTCACCCTGCACCTCCGGAAACCCATGTTCAGCCCCTCTACCCCCACCTCTCCCTCCCTGCCCCCTGCAGGCAGTCACTTGCACATCTGGGCTGAAAGTGCTCATTTTCATACCTGGGCCATGTCCACCCCCAGCCCATACAGTCATGCAACCCTGCCTTGGCACCCAAGCTCTGAGCATGTGCACATCAGCATCCAGCCCCCCCAGGACCACACATGTGCACGTGTGTACTCCTGTCATGCCCCCACTGTCTGGGCAAGCACTGACCTGTTTATTCAGGCCACACTTGCTCCCAACCCACACAGGCACAACCCCGCCCTGCTGCCCCTGAGCTCTGCCCACATACACACCAGGGCCCTGCTTCCCAGAACTGAGCACACCAGGGCCCTGCTCCCCAGACCCCCACAAGCACACAGCCACATCCTCCCCGACAGTCACACTGGCATCCACTCCCCAACTCCCAGCACAACTACCCTCCTCCCACACCTGGCAGGTGCTCACCTGGGCATCTGTACCACATAGCCCCACCTTGTACATGCATAAACCCCTGCCCCACCCTCCCCAGAACTCACACACCTGCACCAGGGCCCCACCCCCTGACATACCCACTCCAGACCCATGTCCTGTGACTCCCATGCCCCATGCCTTGCTCCTGAACTCATGCATCTGCATCCCAGCCCCCTGTACACTTCCCCCTGCACAAGGACACACCCATGCCCTGCACTCCCTGTGTCCCTACCTTCTGTGCCCCACACTCCACATCCTGACACCAATGACCCACATGCTCCACATGCCTACCCACATCCTACCCATGTACCAGCCCCAGCACATCCTCACAGCCCTTCCATTTGGCTCCCACAGTGCCTTACCTCTGTGTCTCCCTTGCTGCAACCTACGTCTATGCTCCAAGGCCTGTCTGAGCTGCACTTTGCCCCCATGAACCTCACTCCACACCTCCACAATCCTACACCCTGCACCCTATGCTCACAGGCACCAGCATAGAATCTCTGACCCATGCATATACCTGCACCACAACTACACTGTGGTACACACTGTTGTGCCCTGCCCCATGCTTGCATCCTGCTCCACACCCATCCTACAAATACAAAGCTTTAGACTACTGAAGGAAATCAACTTCCAAAATAACACTATCAAGATATTTACATGCCACAAAGGCACAGAACGTCACTAAACATATGAAGATGCAGACAAATATAGACCAGCCTCATGATCAAATTAAAACACTGGAAGAGACACAGACTTTGGAACAACTAATCAAAGATGTTTATATAATCCTACTAAAAAAAACAGTGGGATGGTTAATGACATAAAAGAGATCAAGAAGACACTAGAAGAGCATAAAGAGGAATTTGAAAGAATAAATAGAAACATAACAGATATGACAGATATTAAAGATGCTGTAGACCAAATCAAAAATATACTGGAGACACGCAATAGTAGATTTGAAGAGAATAAGTGAACTAGAGGCTAGGACAACTGATTTCAAATACACAAAAGAGCAAATGACAAAAAAAGATGGAAATATTTGAACTTGATATCTGGGAAATGATGGCTAAAACAAAACGCATAAACATAAGAATCACTGGTGTCTCAGAAGGACAAGTAAAGAGTAAAGGGCTAGGAAGAATAGTTGAGGATATAATGGGGGAAAACTTCCCAACCCTTATAAAAGACATAAATATGCAAATCAAAGAAGCCCAACAAACTCCAAATAGAATAAATCCAAATAGGCCTACCCCAAGACACATAGTAATCAGTCTGTCAAATGCTGAAGAGAATCTGAAAATCCTGAAAGTGGTAAGAGAAAAACAATCTACTATACACTAGGGAAACCACATAAAACTGAGTTTGGACAATTCAACTGGCACTATGGAAGGGAGAAGGCAGTGGTATGATATATATTTAAGATTGTGGAAGGGAGACTTCTAGCCAAGAATTCGGCACCCAGTTGAATTGACCTTCAAAAGTGAAGGAGAGTGGTGGGCCCAGGTGGCTCAGCAGGCATAGTTCTCGCCTGCCATGCCAGAGACCCGGGTTTGATTCCCAGTGCCTGCCCATGCAAAAAAAAAAAAAAAAAAAAAAAAAAAAAATTCAAGGAGAGATTAAAATTTTCACAGACAAACAAATGCTGAGAGATTTTGTCAGCAAGACACCAGGTGTGCTTGTTTGAAAGGATTTATGTATCCTAGAAAAGCCATGTTTTAATCCTAATCAATCTTGTGGGAGCAATGGTTTCTTCTAATCCTTATTTGGCACTATAGGTTGGAAACTTGATTAGGTTATCTCCACAGAGATGTGACTCAATCAGTTGCGGGTATTAAACTTGATTATATGGAGGTGTGTCTCTGCCCATTCTATGTGGATCTTCATTTGTTTACTGGGAACCTATAAAAGAGGAGACATTTTTGTAGAGAATGCCTTTTGAGAATGACAAGAAAGCTACAGCAGAGCTGAGTGGAGAATGAGGCCAAGAGAACCATACAGTCCACCAGCCAGTGATTTTGGGAGATTCTGAGAGAGTAGAGAAGAATGACAGAATGATGAGAGCCATGAAACCGAGTCCACCAGCCAGCAACCTTTGGAGATGAAGGAGAATGCCCCTGGGAGAGCTTCATGAAGCAAGAGGCCAGGAGAGGAACCTAGCAGATGATGCTGTGTTTGCTATGTACCTTTCCAGATGAGAGAAACCCTGACTGTGTTTGCCATGTGCCTTTTCACTTGAGAGCGAAACCCTGAACTTCATTGGCCTTCTTAAATCAAGGTATCTTTCCCTGGATCTCTTAGATTGGACATTTCTACAGACTTGCTTTAATTGGGACATTTTCATGGTCTTAGAACTGTAAACTTGTAACTTATTAAATCCCCCTTTTTAAAAAGCCATTCCATTTCTGGTATATTGCATTCTGGCAGCTAGCAAACTAGAACACTGGCCCTGCAAGAAATACCAAAGGGAGTTCTGTTGGCTGAAAAAAATAGGCAGGAGAGGGAGGGCTGCAGTAGAGTACAGAATTGAAGAGTACCAATAAGGGTAACTTAAAGGATAAAAACAGAAAGAGGGAAAAGAATATATTGATCTGACAAATAAAATCCAAAGAACAAGGTGGTAGATTCAAGAAACGGCTTTATGGAAATAATTTTGAATGTTAATGGACTAAACTTGCCAGTTAAAAAATATAGATTGGCACAATGGATTAAGAAATATAATCCAGCTATATGCTGCTTAGAAGAGATTCACCTTAGACACAAAGAAACAAATAGATTGAAAGTGAAAAGATGGAAAAAGATGTTCCATGCAAGCTGTAAAGAAAAGAAAGCAGGAGTAGCTATACAATATCAAACAAAATAGATTTTAAATGTAAAGCCATCATAAGAGACAAAGAAGGATACTATATATTAATAAAAGGGACAATTCACCAAGAAGAAATACCAGACATAAATGTTTATGCTCCCAGTCAAGGAGCTCCAAAGTACATGAAACAAATATTGGCAAAACTGAAGGGAGTGATGGTTGTTTCAACAGTAATCATAGGAGACTACAATACCACTTTCCTCTATAGATAGAACAATCAGACAGAGGAGCAACAAGGTAATAGAGAACCTAAACAATTTGATAAATGAATTAGACCTAACAGACATATATAGGTCGCTACACATCAAAACTAGAATACACATTCTTCTCTAGTGCTAATGGAACATTCTCCAGGATAGATCATAGGTTGGGGCACAAAATAGGTCTTTATGAATTTTAAAACATTGAAATTATTCAAAACACTTTCTCTGATCACAATGGAATGAAGCTGGAAAACAATACCCACCAAAGAATGAAAAATTTCACAAATATATGGTGATTAAATAACATAATCTTAAACAACCAGTGAATCAAAGAAGAAGTTGCTAGAGAAGTTGGTACCTGTCTGGAGATGAATAAATGAGAATACAAAGAAAAATGAGAATACAACATATCAGAACTAATGGGATGTGGCAAAGGCCATGCTGAGAGGGACATTTATTGCCTTAAATACCTATATTTAAAAAGAAGAAAGACCAAAAATCTAGGACTTAACTGCTCACATTGAGGAACTTGAGAAAAAATAGCAAACTAACCCCAAAGCAAATAGAAGAAGAGAAATAACAAAGATTAAAGCAGAGTTAAATGAATAGGAGAACAAAAGAACAATGGAAAGAATCAATAAAACCAGAAGTTAGTTATTTGAGAAAATCAATAAAATTGATGGGCCACTAGCAAAGCTGACAAAGAAAAAAAGAGAGATGCAAATAAATAAAATCAGAAACGAGAGAGAGTCGTTACCACCAACACTGAAGAAATAAAAAGTCATAAGAGGATACTATGAACAATTATATGCCAACAAACTAGACAACTTAGATGAAATGGACAAATTTCTGGAAACACACAAACGAGCTACACTGACTCAAAAAGAAATAGATCTCAACAAACTAATCACAAGAAAAGAGATTCAATCAGTCATCAAAAATCTTCCTACAAAGAAAAGCCCAGGGCCAGATGGCTTCATAGGGAAATTGTATTAAATATTCTAAAAAAAGAACTAAATCAATCCTGCTTAAACTTTTCCAAAAAACTGAGGAAAGATGAGTACTAGCTAACTCATTTTATGAAGCTAAAATCACTCCTAATACCAAAACCAGATAAAGATGCTATAAGAAAGGAAAACCACAGGCCAATCTCCTTAATGAATAGAGATTCAAAAATCTCAATAAAATACTAGAAAATCGAATCCAACAACACATTAAAAGGATTATACACCATGACCAAGTGGGGCTTATATCAGGAATGCAAGGATGGTTCAGCACAAGAAAATCAGTTATTGTAATAAAGCACATCAACAAATCAAAAGGGAAAATCATATGATTATCTTAATTGATGCTGAAAAAGCATTTGACAAAATTCAACATCATTTTCTGATAAAAACACTTCAAAAGGTAGGAATCAAAGGAAACCTGCTTAATAAGATAAACGGCATATATGAAAACCCATAGCCAGCGTTGTACTCAAGGTGACAGACTGAAAGCGTTCCACCTAAGATGGGGAACAAGACAAGGATGCCCTCTGTCACCATTATTTAATATTGTACTAGAAGTTCTAACTAGAGCAATAAGGCAGGAAAAAGAAATAAAAGGTATCCAAATTGGAAAGGAAGAAGTAAAGCTTCCATTATTTGCAGATGACATGATATTATACTTGGAAAATCCTGAGAAATCTACAACAAAGTTACTTGAGCTAATAAACAAATTCAGCAAGGTGGCAGGATATAAAATTAATGTGCAAAAATCAGTAATGTTTCTATATACAAGACAGGATCTAACTGAGGAGTCAATTAAGGAAACAATTCCATTCAAAGTACCAACTAAATGAAACAAGTATCTAGGAATGAACTTAACTAGGGATGTAAAGGACTTGTACACAAAAAACTACATAACATTGCTAAAAGAAATTAAAGAAGATCTAAATAGGTGGAAAGACATTTCTTGCTCATGGATAGAAAGGTTTAATATAGTTCAGATGTCAATTCTACCCAAATTGATCTACAGATTCACAAAGTACCAGTCAAAATTCCAAAAACCTTCTTTGAAGACATGGAAAAGGTAGTTAACAAATTCATCTGGCAGGAAAAGAGACCCTGAATAGTTAAAAGCACCCTAAAAAAAAAAAAAAAAGAACAAAGTGGGAGGATTAATACTTCCTGATTTTAAAATGTATTATAAAGCCACAGTGGTCAAAATAGCATGCTATTGGCACAAAGATAGAGTATTGATCAATGGAATTGAATCAAGAGTGCAGAAACAGACCACCATATCTATGGTCAACTGATCTTTGACAAGGACCACCAATCTACTGAACTGGGACAAAATAGTCTTTTCAATAAATGGGCATGGGAAAACTGGATATCAATAGCCAAAAGGATGAAAGAGTACTCTTACCTTATACACAATACAAAAATTAACTCAAAGTGGATCAAATACCTAAATATAAGAACTAGTCCCAAAAAGCTTCTAGAAGAAAATGCAGGGAAACATCTTCAAGACATAAAAATAAGAGGTAGCTTTCTAAACTTTTCACCCAAAGCACAAGCACCAAAAGAAAAAAATAGATAAATAGGAACTCCTCAAAATCAAAGTCTTCTGCACCTCAAAAGACTTTGTCATAAAGGTGAAGAGGCAGCCAACTCAATGAGAGAAAATATTTGGAAATCACACATCAGATAAACGTTGGATATCCTGTATACATAAAGAAATCATACAACTCAACAATAAAAGAACAACCAACCCAATTACAGAATGGGCTAAAGATATGAATAGGTATTTTTCTGAAGAGCAAATACAGATGGCTAAAAAGCACATGAAGAGATGCTCATTCTCATTGGTTTTAAGGGAAATGCAGATAAAGGCTACAATGGGATTCCACTCCACGCCTGTAAGAATGGCTACTATTAAACAAACAGGAAGCTACAAATATTAGAGAGGATGTGGAGAAATTGGGAAACTTTTTTCTGCTGGGTGGGAATGTATAATGGTGTAGCTGCTATGGAATACAGTCTGGTGGTTCCTGAGAAAACTAAATATCGAATTACCCTATGACCCAGCAATACCATTACTCAGTAAATACCCAGAATTGATGAAAGCAGTGACACAAACAGACATTTTCACACTGATGTTCATAGCAGCATTATTCACAGTCACCAAAAGATGGAAGCAATCCAAGTGCCTATCAACAGATGAGTGGATTAACAAAATGTGGTATATGCATATGATGGGATATTATGCAGCAGTAAGATGAAATGACATCCTGCAGCACATGACAAGATCGTGAGCCTTGAAGACATAATGGTGAGTAAAATAAGCCAGGCACAAAACGATAGATACTGTATGATTCCACTTTTATGAACATGATAAAGGTAAAACCAGAGGCTTATAATACAGGATTTAGAGAACCTAGAGATACAAGGAAGCTAGAGATGGGTGAATGATTAGCTAATGATGTTGAATCCAAATGTAAGGGAATAGATAGATGTGAAGATGGTTCAGTAGTGGGTCTATAAGTAATATTACCGTATTGAAGGTGAACATGATTGAAAGGGGTTGTATAGACACATGTGTCCCACTGAATATCACTGCAAATATAAATAAGTTCTTGCATGAACTACTGCAAAGCTATGAATCTTATACAAAGAGTATATAAGTTTGGGGCATGGGGTGAAACTGCTACTGTGTACTATGGGCTGTGTTTAACAGGAAAACATCAAGGGTAAATAATAGGGGGAGGACAAGAATTAAGGGGAAGTTTGGATTTTTCTACGTGGTGAGGGTGTGCTCATTGGTTAGCTTTCTCTTGGGAACAATGAAATTATCTAAAATTGAGAGTGTTGATGGACTTTTGACTTTGAACGTTATACATGAGGCCCAATAGATGGAGATGGCTGAAAGATGCACTGACTGAGAAGTAGATGGCGAACAATGGTATATACATATGATTAATATGTACTGCTACAAAAAAGAACGAAGTTGTGAGGCATGCAATGATGTGAATGAACATGTGGGACATTTGGTGAGGTAAAATAAGCCAGAAACAAAAGACGAAATATTGTATGGTCTCATTTAGAAAATACTTACAAGAAAATTGGGACCTAGATTGTAAGTTCTTATAGCAGTCGTATTGAGTCCAGAGTGGTAATTGTTATGTCTGGATTTAGAGATGTTGTTTTATATATGTATAACCTGGTATTTAGAGATAAGAATGAAGCAGATCAGGTTGGGATTCAGGTAATTCAGAATACAGGAATAAGGAAGACATTGTCTGCATTTTAGAACTTCACCTACTTTTTGAGGCCAAAGGAAGAAAGATTTATTTTGTCCAGAACCAAAATTTTCTGTAGCACATAATCTAACTCAGCATGTCTGAATAGATCATTTAAATAATCCAATTACAGGGAGCCCAGAATAAGAATGAAGGCCTTTAATTCTGTGTAGCTTAATGTAATGCCTGGATACATCCCAGAGTATATTTATAATATATAAATATTTATATATTATATATATATAATTATCTGCTTGTGCTGGTTTGAAAAGATGTATGTCCCATAGAAAAGTCTTGTTTTAATCAAAATCCCCTTTCATAAAGGCAGAATAATCCCTATTCAATAGTATATTTTTGAAACTGTAATCAGATCATCTCTCTGGAGACGTGATTTAATCAAGAGTGGTTGTTAAGCTGGATTAGATCATGACATGTCTCCACCCATTTGGGTGGGTCTTGATAAGTTTCTGAAGTCCTATAAAAGAGGAAACATTTTGGAGAATGAAAGAGATCCAGAGAGAGCAGAGAAGAATGACATAGCCACGGGAAGCAGAGAACCCACAAGCCAGCGACCTTTGGAGATGAAGAAGGAAAACTCCCAGGGAGCTTCATGAAACAGGAAGCCAGGAGAGAAAGCTAGCAGATGACGCTCTGCTTGCCTTGTTCGCCTTCCAGCTGAGAGAAAAACTGACTGTGCTCACCATGTTCTTTCTCATTTGAGAGAGAGACCCTGAACTTCATCAGCCTTCTTGAACCAAGGTATCTTTCCCTGGATGCCTTAGATTGGACATTTCTATAGACTTGTTTTAATTGTGACATTTTCTTGGCCTTAGAACTGTAAACTAGCAACTTATTAAATTCCCTCTTTTTAAAAGCCATTCTGTTTCTGGTGTATTGCATTCTGACAGCTAGCAAACAAGAACCCTGCTTAATAAATATAAATATACATTAAGGAGATAATCAAAAAGTATTGGCAAAGCCCCTTGAGGAATGTGAGAAAAAAACATGGAACTATTAATCTTTACCATCACGGAACCCCGTGATACCATGTCAAACATTAGGGTCAGTCAAATCAATAGACCAAACCCTTGATCTTGAGGCTTGCTCTTATGAAGCTTATGTATGTAGCAGAGAAGCTTAGCCTACCTACAGGTATGCCTAAGAGTCACTTCTGGAGGACCTCTTTTGTTGCTCAGATGTGGCCTCTTTCTCTCTAAGCCCAACTTTGCAAATGAAATCATTGCCCACCCTCCACTCCCAATGGGGGACATGACATCCAGGGGTAAAAGTCTCCCTTAGAAGCATAGGAGATGACTCCCAGGGATGAGTCTGGCCCTGATACTGTGGGATCAACAATGCCATCCTGACAAAAAAGGGGAAATGAAATGTAACAAATAAGGTATCAGTGGCTGAGAGAGTTCCAATAGTTGAGAGGCTACTCTGGAGGTCACTGTTTTGCAAACTTCAGTTAGTCATTGCTACCTATCATAGCTTGCCAACCCCCAACCAAACCCTTCCTGCCAATCCTAAAGAACACCTAGGGCATTAAATAAGATACTACAAAGTTCCTTGCACTAGGGCAACTTTCCAGAAAACTACATCCTCCAGATGTATTCCTAGACTGGATAAGTACTAAAATGCAGAGGGGTCAGCCTCCCCAGAATATCAACTAGTTCCATGCCCCTATCCCATACCGACAGCCCCTTCCAAATTGAAAAACTTAGAATGGGCACAGTCCAAATACCCTTAAAGAGTGGGAGAAAGATCAAAGGTGATTGTGGAGGTGTACAGAGAAGACAAGGTTTTAAGAAATGAGTGTGATTGCTGAAGCATTATTTTGATATTTCCTTTAATGTCCAGTTTCGGGAGCAGTTAGTAGTAAAAACCTAAAAATGTGGAATTGTAACCTATACAAACTCTGAAATCTGTTCTACAACTAGTTGTTGCAATGTGCCTTGAAAGTTTTTGCTTTTTTCTATATATGTTATTTTTCACAAAAAAAGAAAAAAAAAGTCTATTGTGATGATAAATGCACAGTCATATGATGAAAAATAAAGACATAGACTGGCAGAATGGATTAAAAAACAGGACCCATCTATATGCTGTTTACAAGAGGCCTTTTTAGACCCAAGGACAAAAGCAGATGAATGTGAAAATTTGGAAGAAGATATTTCACATACACCAAAAAAACAATGAGAAAAGAGCAGTGGTAGCTATACTAATATCCAACAAATTAGACTTCAAATGTAAAACAATTAAAAGAGACAAAAAAAGACACTATATAATAATAAATGGAACAATTATTCAAGAAGTCATAACAATCATAAGTAGTTAGGCACTGAGCCAGATTACCACAAAATACACAAGGCACACACTGACAACACTGAAGGGAGAAGTAGACACCACTACAATAATAGTTGGAGACTTCAATACCCACTCTCGTCAATGGATAGAACATCTATACAGAGGACCCATAAAGAAACAGAGATTTTGAATAATACCATAAAGAGACTAGACTTAACAGATATTTACAGAATATTATACCCCACAATAGCAGGACACACATTTTTCTCAAGTGCTCATGGATTGTTCTCCAGGACAGACCACATGTTCGGTCATAAAGCAAGTCTCAATAATTTTAAGAAGATTGAAATCATACAAAACCCTTTCTTGGATCATAATGGAATGAAATTGGAAGTTAATAACAGGTGGAAGCATAGAAAATTCACAAATATATGGAGGCCAAACAGCAAACTCTTAAACAACCAGTGGGTCAAGGAAGAAATTACAAGATAAATCAGTAAATATCTCGAAACAAATGGAAATGAAAATACAATATATAAAAGGGGGGGTGCATGGGTAGTTCAGTGGTAGAATGGTCACCTCCCATGTGGGATATTTGGGTTCGATTCCTAGGCCATGCACCCCCCAAAACAACAACAACAACAACAACAACAAACTGATGGGATCCAGCAAAGGTGATACTGAGAAGGAAATTTGTTGCCATAAATGCCTATATTAAAAGAAGAAAGAGCAAAAGTTAAGGAACTACCTATTTACCTGGAGGAACTAGAGAAAGAACAGCAAACTAATAGAAAAACAATAACCAAATTTATTTGAAAGGGGAAGGTGGCCCAAATAGCTAAAAATACCTTGGGAAAGATGAATGAAGTGGGAGGCCTCACACTGCCTGACTTTTAAGCATATTACAAAGCTACAGTGGTCAAAACAGCATGATATTTTATTTCTTTTTCTGATGTCTTTTTATTTCTTTTTCTAAATTGATGCAAATGTTCTAAGAAATGATGAATATGCAACTATGTGATAATATTAAGAATTACTGATTGTATATGTAGAATGGAATGATATCTTAATGTTCTTTTGTTAAGTTTTTTAATTAATAAAAAAGTTTATAAAAAAAACAGCATGATACTGGCAGAAAGATAGATACACTGACCAATGGAATTGAATTGAGTGTTCAGAAATAAACTCTCTCATCTATGGACAATTGATCTTTGATAAGGCTGCTAAGCCAACTCAACTGGGATAGGGCAGCCTCTTCAATAAATGATGTTTAGGGAACTGGATATACATATCCAAAACAATGAGGGAGGCACTCTCAGACAAGGCTGCAGTGGTGCACCAGCAGTCCTGGGGAGCTGCAACCAGCTGCTGCTGGGCTGTGTAGGCAATTCTGTCATATAAAGATAAATCCACACACCAGTAAGAAATAGTCCTTGCATCAATTTGTACAAAGAACACTTTTCTTGCTCCCTGCAAGTTTATATAACACAGTGAGATACATGTTCATTCAATCACAAGATACTCCAAATCCCAACAATTTAAAGTTTATTCCAGGAAAACCAGTTCTTGAGACAAGGACCATGGATTTTCCTATAGCAGCTGCAGCATTTTGATCCCCTCTGGCTGGGGTTTCAACAACAGATTGGAGATGGCAGAAAAAAAAAATCGATGAACTTTAAGACAAATGGAATGATTGAGGCTGAGGAACAGAAAAAAAAAAGAATGAAAAATAGTGAACAAGCATAAGAGACCTGTGAGACACCATCAAGTGTACAAATATGTGCATTGTGAGAGTCTCAGAAGGAGAAGAGAGAAAGGCATAGAGAAATAATGGTTGAAAACCTCCCATATTTAACAAAAGACCTAAATACACACATCCAAGATGTTCACTGAACTCCAAACAGCACTAACACAAATAGATCCACACCATGCCATATTATAATCAAACTGTTGAATGCCCAAGATGAGAGAATTCTGAGAGTCACAAGAGAGAAGCAAATGTCACATACAAGTGCCTCCATGAACTTAAGTGCCAATTTCTCATCAGAAACTATCAAGGCAGGAAGAAAGTGGAAACATACATTTAAACTGCTAAAAGCCAAAAATTGCTAACAAAGAATTCTATATCTGGCAAAATCATCTTTGAAAAATGAGGGAGAGATTAAGACACTCCCAGATAAACAAAAACATAGGGACATTGTCGCCACCATACCTGCAGGAAATGAAAAGGGAGTTCTGCAGGTTGAAAGCAAAGGACACTAGATAATTGACTGAAGCTACATGAAAAAATGAAAATCTCTAGTAGAGATAATGACACGAGTAAATATAAATACCAGTAGTATTGTGTTTTTCTCATTTGGAACTCTGCTTTTTACTTCCTACGGAATCTAATGACAAATGCAGAAAAAGTAATGATAAATCAATGGTTTTGAATTTATAATGTATAAATGTGTAATTTGTGACAAACTACATTAAGATGGGAGGATGGAATGGCATAGGAATATAGAGTGTATATATACTGTTGATGTTACATTGGTATTAAAGCAAACAAGATTATTGTAGATTTAGGATGTTAAATTTAAACTCTGTGATAGCCACAAAGAAGAAACCAGAGTATATGCAAATTTACAAAGTCAGCAATTAGAGTACAGATTACCAGGGGTAGGGAGCAGGGCAACTAGGATTTAGCATAAAAGTGTATAGGGATTCTGTTTGGGGTGAAGGGAAAATTGTCATAATGGATGGGGGTGAGGTCACTACGACACTGTGAATGTGATTAATCCCACTGAGCGTTATGTTGGAAGGGAATGGAATGGGAAGATGTATGTTGTATACGTTTCTACAGTTTTTGAAAAAAGATAAATTAAAGAGATGACATTTTAAGTGTAATACATGATACTGGATGGTAACTAAGAATAGAGGAGAAAAGGCTCAAAAGGACGTTATTGGAACATAAGAAAAAATTGGAGTATAAATATCTAAGCTTTGTATCAACTTTAAATTTCTTGAACTTGATAATTACATTTAAGGTGATTATGTAAGTGAACATGCTAGTTTGTAGGAAATGTATATGGAAGAATTATGTGTTCAAGGAGCATGATGTATGTATGCTGTATGTTCTAAGATCTTCAGAAGTTAGATTGGAAAGAAGAATGAAGGTTGGGAGGGTGGGAGGGAGTTGCAGCAAAGGTAACCAAATATTAAAATTGTGGATGTTGGTTATCTGAAGAGGTGAGGGTATGTTAGAGTTCTCTATATGGCATTTGTAATATTTTTGCAGCTGTCTTGTAAGTTTGAAATTATTTCAAAATAAAAAGTTTAGAAAAAAAAAAGAATGAAGGAGGACCCATATATCACACCTTATACAAAATTAACTCAGAATGGATTAAAGGCTTGAGCAGTAGAGCTAAGATCATAAAACTTTTAGAAGAAAATGTAGTGATAGGAGGTAGTTTCCTAGACCTTACACACAAAGTGTGAGCCATGAAAAAAGAATAGATAAATGAGATGTCCTCAAAATTAAAAACTTTTGTGCATCAAAGGACTTTGTCAAGAAAGTTAAAAAGGCAGCCTGTGCAATGGAAGACAATATTTGGAAACACATATCAGACAATGTTTAATATCCAGAATATACAAAGAAATTCTATAACTCAACAACAAAAAGACAAACAATCCAATTTTAAAATGGGCAAAAGATATGGACAGACATTTTTCAGAAGAGGAAATACAAATGGCTCAAAAACAAATGAAAAGATGCTCAACCTCACTGGCTATCAGGGAAATGTAAATCAAAACCACAATGAGATACCATCTTACACCTACTAGGATAGCCATTATAAAAAACAAAACAAAACAGAAAATGACAAGTGTTGGAGAGGATGTGGAGAAAGACACACACTTATTCACTGTTTGTGGGAATATGGAATGGTGCAATTGCTCTGTAAGGCAGTTAGTTCCTCAGGAAGCTAAGCATAGAATTGCCGTATGATTCAGCAGTGCCATTATTAGGTATGTATTCGGAGGAACTAAAGGCAAGGACACAAACTGATATTTGCACACAAATGTTTATTGTAGCCTTATTCACTATTGCCAAGAGATGGAAACAGCCCAAATATCCATCAGTGAAGGAGTAGATCTGCAAACCGTGGTATAGAATACTATGCAGGTATACTACAGAATAAAGTGATGAAGCATGTAGCAATGTGGATGAGTCTTGAGGACATTCTCCTGAGTGAAGTTTGCGAGAAACAAGACAAATACTGTATGGTCTTACTAATATGAATTAACATTATGAGTGATCATTAAGAGTTAAAGTTAAGAACACAGGTTTTCAGGAGCTAAAAAGAGGGTAGAGATTGGGCAGTTGATCCTGAAGGAGCACAGAATGTTTCAACAGGACTGATTGTAAAGATCCAGAAATGGAAAGCATAGTACTATCTGATGGTAGAACAATATTGTAATAACACTGAACGAAGCAGAGTGTGAATATGATTGAGGGAGGAGGGCTGGGGCATGTATGACAGCAGAAAACAAGGAAAGGGACAGTATAACTTAGCAATGCCTAGAGTGGACAACGGTGGAGATTAAATGTACAAATATAGGAATGTTTTTGTATAAGAGAGAACAAATGAATATCAACATTGCAAGGTGTTAAAAATGGAATGGTATATGGCTGGGTGGGGGGAATACAATCAATGTAACCTAGGGTCTATAGTTAACAGTAACATTGTAATATGCCTCCACTGAATGTAACAAAGGCAATATGCCAAAGTTAAATGCCAATGAGTGGGGGATATGGGGGAAGGGTATGGGATTCTTTTCAGAAGAAATGGAAATGTCCTCATGTAAATTGTGGTGGTGAAGTCATGGTTAAGTGATTATACTGGAAACCAATGATTTTACACTTAATTTGGATCGTGTGATGTGTGAATAAAACTGTTTAAAAATGAACGGAGAGACACCAGTGCTGGAGAAAATGTGGAGAGATGTACCTATTCACTGTTGGTAGGGAAATAGAGTGGTGCAGCCCCTTTGGAGGGCGGTGTGGTGGCTCCATAGGAGGCTAGAGGTGGGGTTGCCATATAATTCTGCATATATACTTGGAGGAACTGAGAGCGGAGACACGTATGGACATTTGCACACTGGTGTTTACGGTGGCAGCATTAGTGATTTGCAATGGATGGAGATAGCCCAAGGGTACACAACAACTGAGGAATGGAAGAGGAAACTGGGGTGTGTACTTACAATGGACTATTGCACAGTTGCAAGAAGAAATTAAGTTGTGAAGCATGCAACTAGGCAAATGAAACTTGAGGACAGTATCTTGAATGAAATAAGCCAGAAATGAAAATAAATATCATAATCCCTCACTAATATGGACTGACTATGACATGCAAACTCTGAGAATTGAATTTGAGAGACAGGTTATCAGGGGAAGGCCTATTGTAAATCTTCCTAGATTGTAAGCTCTTACAGCAGTCATATCTATTCTGAAGTTATAACTGTTCTTTCTAAACTCTGAGATGCTGAGCTCTTTGTATATAACCTGGTTGTTCCTCGAGCATTTGTGACACCTGAGACTCAGAGCTAAAGTTCTGCAGCTAGCAGAGTCAGCATTACCCCATACAGCAACTGTTAAAAATGCTGAAAAAGTGATCAGACTTCAATTAGATATAAAAATGCAGGTGATTTGAGTAGGACTAGGGTAAATCAGACTAAAGGGTAAAGGATGATTTTGACTGTATTTTAAAACTTCAACTTCTGTGAGAGACCAAAGGAAGAGATGTTTATTTGGTACAAAATTTATATTTTTGGCAGCACGCTATCTAATTGAATGTATTTGGACAGTTTATTCGAACACCATAATTACATGGAACCTTTAATAGGCAATGAGAGCTTGCTGGATTGTATAGATTGGTGTGATGCCCTACTACATCCTAGAGTAATTTGGGCCAAAGATGAAAAGTTACTTGCAAAATCCCATCAAGGGACTGGGGAAAAAAGTGGAAATATTAAACTTCTCCACCTGGGGAAGTCCTGATATTCTCACAATCATTGGGGACTGTTAATTTAATGGGCCAGGCCCTCATTCTTGGAGCTTGTCGTTATGAAATTTATTCCTGCAAAGGAGAAGCTAAGCCTATGTACGGTTATGCCTAATACTCATCCCTAGAAAACCTCTTTTGTTACTCAGATATGGTCTCTCTCTTTAAGCCAACTCCGAAGGGGAACCCACTGCCCTCCCCTCTATGTGGGATATGACTCCTAGGGGTGTAAATCTCCCTGGCAACATGAGACCCGACTCCTGGAGATGAGCCTTGCTCTGGTATCATGGAATTGAGAAAGACTTCTTGACCAAAAGGGGGAAGATAAATGAAACAAACCAAAGTTTCAGTAGCTGAGGGATTTCAAATAGATTTGAGAGGTTGTTCTAGAGGTTACTCTTAGGAGGCAGTATTATAACTATTCCTTTTTCAGGTTTTGGTGTATTGGAGTAGCTAATAACAAGTAGGGAAATACCTGAAACTGTGAACTGTAATCCAATAGCCTTGATTCTTGAAGATGATTGAATAATTATAGAGCTTTTAAGGAGTGACCATCTGATTCTGAAAACCTTGTGACTGACACTCCCTCTATCTAGTGTATGGAAAGATGAATGAGGAAAAAAAAGACAGAAAGTGAGTAAATAATTGGGCAAATGGGGAGGGGGAGAGTGGGATATTTTGTGTGTTCTTTTCCATTTTTACTTCAATTTTTTTTGAGTAATGAAAATGTTAAAAAATCTATTGTGATGATGAATGCATATGATAATATTGTGAACCATTGATTGTACACTTTGGATGAGTATATGGTATGTGAATATAATATTTCTCAATAAAAATGCATTAAAAATAATAATTTTGGTTATTCTAAGCCCTTTTCATGTCCATATAAATTTCACAATCAGCTTATCAATTGCTTGCTATAGGAAAGCCTGCTGGAATTTTTATTGGGATATCTTCTCTATCTCTTGAATCTGTGTGTTTCTGTTCACCTCTACCACATAGAAGCCAAAATGACTATGACAGTCTATTAACTAACTCATCTGCCTTTACTCTGGACCTGCTCCAGGCTGTTCTTCACCCTGCAATAGGAGTGGTATTTTTCATACATATATCTGATCATCTTACCCCCTCCAAAGATATCTCATTGCCCTTGGAATAAACAGTCAATACTTACATGGTCTATCAGCAAGGATCATATTTAAAATAGTAAAAATATTTAAGAAGCAATATTGTAGAGGTCCCAACCAATCAGAACAGATGCCAACATCGTGGAACAGTATTTTTAATCCTCTCTCTCTCCTCCCATTATGCCAGATGTTACTCTTTTGGTTGCTAGATCATGAGGAAGTCCAGAAGATGGGCTTGGTAGCTGAATTAGACAGGAAAAGGGACACTCGAGTAACATTGTATAGTAATGATCAAGTGGTACAGAAGTAGTTAATGTTTTAACAATAGCATGGCCATTTTTGTGCAGACTGGCTGACGATCAGGACTACTTCCAGTGCTTTCCATGGTCTGGCATCTCTCCACTTTTCCGATTTTATCTCCTGCCCTCCTACTCAAGCCACGCTGTACTTTTTTGAGTTCCCTGAAAATGCTACAGAGCCTTTGGACATTCTGTTTCCTTTGTGAACCTCCTTCTTACTTCTTCCACTTAGTTACCTCCTAGCCATCTGTCTGATCTCTGCTCTAACACTGATTCCTCATGAAGCTCCTCTGATCTCCCGTGAGTAGGTAAAATTCCCCTATTATAAGCCTCATAAGACCACAGCGCTCTCCTTTCTAGCAATCATCACAGTTGAAATTTACATATATTCTTATAATTATTCAATCCTCTCTAGACACATTAGGTCCAATAGGGAAGGGATCATGTCTCTTTTTGCTTCTTATTGTGTCCACAGTGCTAACCCAGTGACTGGCACATAGTAGGCAGCCAAAAAATAGTTATGAATAAATGAATGAAAAGTCAAACTCATTACTTTTTCTGTTAAGCCCATTCTTCCTGAATTTCCCATTTTGGCCTATGGCACCATCTATCTGGTCACCCAGGTCAGAGACTTAGCTAGACACCAGTTCCCGTTGGTTCTGCCTCCTAAAAATGTTACTGCCTTAGCACAGGCTGGCATCATTTTTTGTCTGGGCTGTAACAAAATCATCCAAATGTCTCTCATTGACTCCCATTTTGTCTCTACTTTGTTCATTCTTCATATTAAAGATTAGGATATTTTAGGGTTAGATTTGATTGTTAGAGACAGAAAACCCAAATAAGAATCTATTTCCCGCATATCTAGAAATCTGGGGAGAATATTTCTTCAGTGTGAGGGATCAGCAAGCTCCCATCCTGTTGCTCTGCTGTGCACAGCCTCTATTCTCAAGCTCATCCCATGGTTCAAGAGGAAGTTGGACACACACTTTCCCTCCATCTTATCAGCATCCTGAGACCCATGACATAGCTGTAGGGAGGCTGGGAAATGAAGCCTCTATTCCAGGCAGCCATGGACCTAGCTTAAAATTG
This sequence comes from Myrmecophaga tridactyla, assembly GCA_004026745.1. Lineage (NCBI taxonomy): Eukaryota > Metazoa > Chordata > Mammalia > Pilosa > Myrmecophagidae > Myrmecophaga > Myrmecophaga tridactyla. The sequence goes on from PVIY010003056.1 coordinate 28,430, forward strand.
TGTGTTCTTTTAGAAGGGGGATCTTTTAACTCTGATCACGTTACTTCCTTGGTCAAATATGTCAGGGTCAAGTCCAAACCAGCTCATGTACTGATTCCTACTTACCTGTCCAAGGCCACTCACTGTGCATCTCTTGTGCTCTAGCATTTCTTTAGTGAGACTCAGCAACACTCAGTATGGGGCCCCTGTTTCATTCATCTCTATTCTTAGATCCTAGCATAATGTCTGTCATGGAGAGTGCAAACAAATAAATGTTTGTGGTATTGAATGGGAATGAACAAGACTTATTTTTGTCCCAGTGTGCTATCTGTTACAACAGCACAGTACCATGAACAATATTCATAAGGATGACTGTGAGTCTTTAAGAAATGGATTAAACTGTATTTATAAACTTAATATAATACCTCTTGGAAAGATTTCAAATGAGAATGATTATGATGTGAAAGATTTGATTCTTAAAGGCAGAGTTGTTCAATTGTTTTGAAAGTTAGCCATGCAACTCATATTCTGAAGTCTTTGGGATATCAGTGGAATTTGACTATGGTTTAATAATATTGTGTTTCCCTCTAGGGGTGTGTGGTAGTTTTAGCAGCATTTGTGGGTTTGGCATATTCTTTCTTAAATCCCATATTTTTACACATTTTTCTGTTCCTCTGTATTATTGTCAGATCAGATACTTTCAAACTGTTAATACTTATTTTTATTTGCTGCTCTGAGACATTATGGTGGGAATTAAATTTAAATTTAAGAACAATTTAAAGTGTGGCTAGAGCAACTCATAGGCAAAAATGTATGAGTTAATATGAAATGGGAAAAATGATGCCAGCAGGTACCATAACAGATATAGCCTTTTAAAGGAATCAAATTTCCATCTGCTGAAGACAGCTAGCTTAAGACTCAGAAATAAAAAACAGAAGGAGAAGACTTCTCATATATGTTATAAATCTTCTTTAAACTAGGAGGCACTAAGCAGAAACCAAATGGTGTAATTTTATGAAGCTATTTTAGTGAGGGGTAAGGGAGTGTCTAGAGAACAGCTGTAGGAGAAAGATTGAACAAGACACTATAATTATAGCATTCTAGACTCTATAACTTTTTCTAACATGTAGCATGGACAATTAAGATGATTACGTGATAATTGTCTCAATTTTCTTACCTGAGAAATGGCTTTGCCTCCAAAGGTAAGTAAAATAGTTATTAATTCTTTCAGTTCTGATTGTCACGTTTGACTTGAAAATTCCATTTGGAATTAATGGCCAGCCTTAGCCTCTGTCCTCAAAAGCAGGTGATCTGGCTTCCACAATCATCATATAAGATATTGGCTCATAAGGTGTCTAATTTGAAGCTACCTTTTCATAATTTTGTGAGTTTATCTAGTTCTACCCACTATCACACTGTGGGTGGTGAGCTAAGGGGATAGTTAAGAGAGAATTGTTACAGTGAATTTTTATTTACAATTAAATCTCATGTATTGGAACCTTGTTAATCAAAATTTGACTTAATTTGGACAGGGTCTAATTTACATTTTACCACGACACCATCTTTCTAAAAAACATTTGAAAACTAAATTATTATTATTTTAATTAATTCACTTTACATATATGATTTCAGGTAAATTTTCAAATGATGGCAACATGTATTATTTAATAAACATTTTGTTATAGCAGACTATTCTCCAATAACAAAATTTCCAACATAGCCACGTTTTAGCAGTGTTTCTAATTTAGAATGTGTATATCTTTTTTTAAGAGTAGTTGTGGGTTTACAGAATGATCATGCAGAAAGTACAGATTCCCATATACTCTCCTATTATTAAAACACACTGGCTTGGTGTGGTACATTCATTACAATTGCTAAAAACACTTTTTTATAATTGTACTATTAATTATAGTCCATGGTTTAACTTAGGGTTCACAATTTTGTTGTGTAGTCCCATGGATTTTTAAAAAAGTATTCTAGAAATATATATATATATATATAAAACCTAAAATTTCCCCTATTAACTACATTCAAATATATAATTCATTGTGGTTAATTACATTCACAGTGTTGTACTACCATCACCCCCAACCATTACCAAAAATTTTTCATCATCCCAAATAGAAACTCTGTACATTTTAAGTCTTAACTCCTATTCCTTACCATTAGTATTATTGGTAAGATTTCAAATTGAGCAAATAGTTTCAAGGATTTAGTGTTATTTATGTGTAATTTTCTATCCTGATTACCAAATCACCATGATCTTTTCGTAAAAGAAGCTCTTTTAATAAGTAGTTATTTGTTACCCTATGTTCAATTTTCATATCAATACATTTTTATTGAACAGATTCTATGTCCTTAATACTATACTAGGTGTTTTTGGGGGATAAAAGTAAATCTTGAGTCAATAATATGCTTGGCAGGATAAAGCTTTTCCACATGAATATTTTCATAACAAAATGAGAAAGTATATAATCATAGTGTCAGAGTCACAATTAAGCATTACAGCAGTTCAGAGAGGTAGAAATCAATGCATTTGGGTTAGTGAGGGCAGGTTTTACACAACATGTTTGACATGTGGGTAGAAATGCAACTTCATTTCTTTCAAAGAAATTGCAGTCCAGACTTCCACCAGGACACTGCCTTTTCTGCATTTATTTCCAGTTACTAATATTTACTTTTATGGGGGGGGGGGAGTGAGAGCAGTATACTGAGAGTCTCTTTTCCAACCCTCCCCCCATCTCTGCAACTGTTCATGGTCTTAAGTTTGACTCCAGGGATTGTGTGGTACCAAACTACCACAATCCTTAGGATGGAGTCTACAGAAGTGTTCAGGAAGTATTATCTCTTGGTATTTGTGAGGGGTACACACACACAAGATCTTTGTGTCTCTCCTAATTTTCTAAGACTTTCTCTCAAAGTGTGTTTCTGGCAGAATTAAAAAAAAATTATTTTGCATATCCCCAAACTAAAATATAATCAGTATTCACCTTTCACTAAAATTCTTACCTCTTATTTAGGAGACATCTATTATTTTTGCCTACTCACATGCATTCCCCCTGATTTTGATAACAGAAACCTTCTCTAACTTTTGGAATATTTGCCAGTGGTGTGCTGGTATTGGCTTATACCAGCTTATGAGAGCCAATTTCAAAATTTCAGGAATTTGGCAAGCCCGTTGTCATACACAATCATAATTTTAAATTAAAATATACAAACTTATTACTAAATAAGTTACACTAAGAACAAAAGTAATAAAATACCCAAATCTCATCACCCCTACTTATTTTACTACATTTCATTATTATTGATGCTCTTTAAGTTACTACATTTATTGTATCTGTGTGATGGAAATATTATATATAGATGCACATCTCTTCCCAACTCCATGCTCACGGACATCACATTAGTAGCTTGAAATATGCCGTGGTTCATCACAGAAATCTGTAAACAGTACAAATGAGGGCTCCTCACCTCCACCCCCAGGGTTGTTAAACCAGCATACCACTGGGCATTATCCATGTCAGTTCATGCGGTTGTTTTCTTTCTTTCTTTCTTTCTTTTTTTTTGCATGGGCAGGCACCGGGAATCGAACCCAAGTCTCTGACATGTCAAGTGAGAACCCTGCCACGGCGCCCCCATCGTCTGCCCAGTTCATGCGGTTCCAGTGGTCTGACTATATTCTCTAACTGCAGGATTGGAACCATGACGCAAACTTAGTGAATGAAAATAACCCCTCTGTGCTTATCTTATCAATACTACTAACGGAGGTACGAAAGAGAGCTAAATTAGTACTATGTAAGTAAGTTTGTAGCTGGTTATAGCCTTTTTGTCATCACAAGAAGACTGCCTGAGACGGATGCCAACACAGAAGAAAGCAAAATGGAGAGATGCAAACAGCATCCTAATGGTATCATTTAACATTTGGATATAGCTGTGCCTGAAGCTATCATATCCTAGACTTCAGGTACATAGATTGATCGTTTTCCCTGGGCCAGGTTGAACTGGTTTTCTATTACTTGCAACTAAAATAGTAATTTTCCACAATAAAAACAATTTAAAAAAATCACGTTAGGGGAAGGGGTGCATGGGTAGTTCAGAGGTTAGAATGCCCACCTTGCGTGCAGGAGACCAGGGTTTGACTTCCGCACCATGCATGCCTCCCCCCAAAAAAAATCACATTAGGGGAGTTATAGAGTACTCAGTTGCAGCAAGAGAATAACAAACCTATGTTTGATGAGGGGTTGATGTTTGGGTGATTGTAGGCTTACTCCCAGAGATTTGCCTGGCAGAGCACATGATTCAAATTCATCCATTTAGAAAAATTACTCAATTCACAGACTTTTTTGATTGCCCTTGGATGGCTGAATTTTTTTTTTAATATTTCATTGTAAACCTTAACACACAAACATACATTCTTGACATACAAATATTCCATCCATGCTATACAACTGATGGCTCACAATATCATCATATAGTTGTGTATTCATCACCGTGACCATTCTTTCAAACATTTGCATCTCTCCAGCAAAAGAAATAAAAAAGAAAAAACTCAAACATACCATACCCCCACCCTTCCCTCTCACTGATCACTAGTATTTCAATCTACTCAACTTATTTTAACCTTGTTCCCCCTATTATTTGTTTATTTTTTATCCATATTTTTTACTCATCTGCCCATACTGCAGATAAAAGGAGCATCAGACACAAGGTTTTCACAATCACACAGTCACTGTAAAAGCTATATCATTATACAATCATCTTCAAGAAACATGGCTACTGGAACACAGCTCTACAGTTTCAGGTACTTCCCTTCAGCCACTCCAGTACACCATACACTAAAAAAAAGTTATGTATATAACGCATAATTATAACCTCTAGGATAACCTCTTGCCTCTGTTTGAAATCTCTCAGCCACTTACACTTCATCTCATTTCTATCTTCCCCCATTTGGTCGAGGTTTTCTCAATCCCTTGATGGAAAGGCTGAATCTTTGAAAGTTAAGGTTGTGATTACAGATTCTATATAACTGATAACCATGCTTTGTCTAATTCTTTCAATATGATCTAAGAGGAAGAGGCCCATGTTCTCTGAGATATTACCCTCTGTTGTGTTCCACCACATTGCACAGACCTAGTCAAGCTCAGTGTCATATTTCCTCAAAAAGTTATTAAGTCTGAGACTAAAATAATTTGCCCAATTTGTGGAAAGAACCCTGGATTTGAAATCAAAGATCTGCTACCTAGTTGATACTCTTCCATGACTTTGGGCACAACACATCACTTCTCTTGGCCTCTGTTTTCTTTTCCAGAGAGATGGGAGCTGAGGCTAAATGATTCTGATGGCATCTTCCACTCTCCCAAATTCTATGACTCTATTTTTAAGATTTATATTACTGAATTGTAGTTTCCTAAATGGTTCTCAACATTTTTTCTCATCAAATAAAACCAAAATATTTGGATATTGTTCTAGTTTGCTAGCTGCCAGAATGCAACACACCAGAGACGGACTGGCTTTTAATAAAAGGGGATTTATTTCGTTAGTTCTTCAGAGGAAAGGCAGCTAACTTCCAACTGAGGTTCTTTCTTATGTGGGAAGGCACAGGTGATCTCTGCTGGCCTTCTCTCCAGGCCTCTGGGTTCCAACAACTTTCCCCGGGGTGATTTCTTTCTGCATTTCCAAGGTCCTGGGCTGAGTTACGAGTGCTGAGATGAGGTATGCTGAGCTGCTTGGGCTGTGCTACGTTGTGCTCTCTCATTTAAGCACCAGCCAATTAAGCCAAACATCATTCATTGCAGCAGGCACGCCTCCTAGCTGACTGCAGATGTAATGAGCAACAGACGAGGTTCATGTACCATTGGCTCATGTCCACAGCAACAGAACTAGGTGCCTTCACCTGGCCAAGTTGACACCTGAACCTAACTATCACAGATATATTGCCATGTATCCAGAAAGGTTAATATTTTCACTTTTTTAGTCCAAGAAAGAGTGACAACATGAATAAATGACAAGTGATTCCATCCTGGAAGAAGAAGGAGAATGAGACCCAGAGAAATGTTTACAGTGGGGGCAGGAAGGTTTTGTAGAGTTCGTGCTTCAGCTTCTAGCTCTTGCATCACCAGCCTGTGATCACAGGTGCTAATTAAATTAACAAAATGGCATTTTGTTAAAACATGTGCCCTGCACCTGCTGTGTCACCAAGCACAGGTGTCTTGCCTGTTGTGATGGAACAGTTTTACCACTTAACAACGAAGGTGAAAAAGAAAATAACAGCAAAAGGAAAAGTAGAACTGTAGCCAGTATGTTCCTGAGAGTCTCCCCACAAATGCCTGTTAAGTTGTGATGACACATCAGAAAAGCATAATTTTGAAATTGACATTCTAAATTACTTAGGGCGTGACAACTTTGTCTAATAATTATTATAATTACAGGAAATAACATCCTGTCCTCACCCAATTAAGGATGAAGATGGTAAACTGAGAAAGTATACCTGATAAGCATAAAGCTTTAGATGCAAGTAAGAAGCACATCCAACTCTCTATAATGTTTTTATTGAATGTCTGGGGTCACTTATTTGGGACTATTTTAAGAAGCTCTGGTAATGTCCATTCTTTGACTTGAATGTAGACAGAGTATGTTTTTGTTTGAGGAAGATAATTTGTTTAAAAATGTGTTTGCCTTTAGGTATATTCTATGTTAAAAATGGATATACCCCAGTATATGAGGGTTAGATTCAAGTGCGAGAGACAGAAAACCCAAAATAGAATCTATTTCCCTCGCATCTAGGAACCTGGGGAGAACATTCATGTCCAGTATGATGCTCCACTGGCTTGGGGATGGCGCTCCTGGGTGTGAGGGATCAGGCAACTCCCATCCTGTGCACGGCCTCAGCTGTGCATGGCCTCTGTTCTCAAGCTGATCTCCTGGTTCGAGATGAAGTCGGACACACACTTCCCCTCCATCTTATCAGCCTCCTGAGACCCATGACATAGCTGTAGGGAGGCTGGGAAATGAAGCCTCTGTTCCAGGCAGCCATGGACCTAACTTAAAATTGTGTGTTCTATTATTATAGATTGCCAAACTTTTGTAAAGGGCCGGATAGTAAATATTTTAGGCTTTATAGGCCACGTGGCCTCTGGTTCAACTCCTCAACTGTGCCATGCTCGTACAAAAGCAGCCAAGGCAATATGTAAATGAATGGGTGTGGCGGTGTTCCAATAAAGCCTTACTTACAAAGATAAGTGGAGGGCTAGTTTTGGCTTACAGGCTGGACCCTAGCTGTTTAAAAAAGCTGGAAAAAATATAATGAGCATAAGTAGTAGCTTCTGCTCTATCAGGTAATAGAGATAGGAGTAATATTGACTCTGGTAATTCCCCCCCCTCTCTTTTTTTAGTATGGTTAGTTGCAAGCGAAATTGCCAATCATTAAAATCAGCCACATGATATCGTGTACGTTAAATTTGTCTTAGGCTTTCTTTGAAGAGTAGTTAGCAGATTTCAATTATGCCTTCTGTTTACCATGCTGACTCTTACTGAGAAACTCCATTGATTCTAAGTTGGGTAAATGAATGGCTGTTTTCTGAAGATAGTGCTTGGGAGATGTAAGGTTTCGTGCAATGATTACTCCAAAGAGAATGCATAGGAGACACTGATTTCCCTGAGAAAATAATTATGGCTTTCCCCCCTCTTCTTGGTGGAGTGAGAGAGGGCTGTGATCATTCATGTAATTATATTTCATATTAAGAGCTCATTTCGTCTTTGTGGACAGGGGACAGGAGACGCAACATTACACCAGATGGTTCTTACTAGAGAAATCCTTGCAGGAATTTGATAAAAATTCATTATAAGAATATTATTTGTCATTGATTATATTTGTCTTTTATTATTAAATTTAAATGTAGCACATGATTTTACTATGTCAAATATAAACACATACATATAAAATTGAGAGCCTTCCCTTACTCACCCTCCCAGTTTCCTGCAGGCCTTCTTTATATGCCTGTCCTACCAATCAGATCAGTACACCAGGAAAGAAGTGTTGTTATAGTTATTTCTGTTGCTTCCAGAACTCATTAAGTGAGACAAACTCCTCTGCAAACTGCCCTGCTAGTTCCTCTTTCTCCAGTTAAGCCTCCAGTTAGTAGAAGGGATATCAACTTCAAGATTTTCCCTTTTCATGGTATCATATACTGTTAAATCTGCTTTAATATCTGCCAAATTTTGTATTCAGTAGAAAAGATACTTAGTTTTAATTAAACTGGTCAAATATTTTTTTTACCACATGGATTAGAGACTAAACAACAGTGGCCTTATAAATCTTTTCGTTTCTTAGTCTGCTTTGAGCAGATACTGTGAAATAGGTTGGCTTTAACAATGAGAATTTATTAGCACACAAGCTGACAGTTTTGAGGCCATAAAAATGTCCAAATTAAGGCATCATCAAGAGGATGTTTTCTTCCTGAAGACTCGGCCGCTGGTGATCCTGGACTCCTGTCACATGGCAAGGCACATGGCAGTATCTGTTGGTCTCAATTGTCTGTTCTGGGTTTCCTTGATTTCACCTTCTTGCTTCCCTGGCTTTCTCTCTGAATTTCATTATGTTTTAAAGGACTCCAGTAAAAGGATTAAGACTTACCCTGGACCACGCCTTAACTGAAATAACTCATCAAAGGTTCTACTTAAAAGGTTTATACCCACAGGAAGGGATAAGGTGTAAGCACATGATTTTGGGGGGCACATATACTTCTAAACCACCATAGAATCCATGCTTATAAAAGCAGACTTAGAATGGAATAATAGAGCTAAATAGAAACTTAGGAATAATTTAGAACATATTGCTTGGTTATCATATGGGAATTGAGGGTTAGAAAAGGAAAGCTATGTGCCCTGGATTGCACAGTTAATTAATAATAGAATGTGGTAGCACTACAAGTCTGCCAGTTCACAGAGATGCTTGAAAGTTCCACCCTCCCTCCTGATAAGCCCTTACTGGGAGCAGACGGAAAATGTTGCCTGCTGACTGTCAGGCATCAGAAAGCGGGAGGATAAGATGTCTGGCTTTGCCAATTTGTACTTACAACATCTGTAAATAAGGAGGGCCTTGGGCTCCTTCTGAAAAGGTAGTCTGCTCTCTGGGGCAAGTCACTAAGCACTGTGACTGCAGGGAGACCTGTGCAGGACAAGGACTAAAAGGTGCAAACAAATGGGAAGTGTACAACATAAGGAGCACAGGGTGGCCCTCACCAGGGATTTCTGCTCTTGTCTTTGTATCATTCTGGGGTGTATCAAGAAATTATCCCCAAATCTACAGTGCACCTAATTGGCTTTGGTGCCTTAAAAATATGACAGCTTTTAGAAGAAAAGAAATATATCAAATTTAGCACCCCCTATAAAAACAGTTCCCACATTTCCTAGAAGGTTGGAAATTACTAAACATCAAAAATTTGAAAAAATGTGTATGGTGGTGCAGTTTTGTAGAAGATATGCTTAGTATGTTCCAACATGTTTATTAATTAATTTCCAGGGTCATCTTCATAAATAGGTAAAGTTTCTATAGATGTATACAAATATATGGGTATAATATTATATATATGTATGTATACATACACATAGATATACATACCTACATGCATATATACATACAGAGCCTTTCATCTCTAAGTATGAATATATCAAGAGATCTTTCTTAACACCGTGTATAGCTGTTTATATTGTATGATTTTCTTTTTTTCATTCTTCCCTTTTATTTTTCCTAAAGAGGAGTGGGAGAAAAGAGAAAAGAAAGGGGGAGAACATGAGAGAACAGGATTGAGTGATCAAAACATGCCCAAACTTTAATATGAAAGGAATAAACGCCTAATCATAATAATTAGCAACACATGCCCTCTGTAAATCTCATCTGTTTTAGCCTAAGGAAAGAAATTTTAAAAGGACATTTAAAGATGAAGGGAATACTCTTTTTCTTACTTTCAAAACTAACAAAGTCTACTTCATATCGCAAGTCATTACAGCCAAAGCATTAGGAAGGAAGAGCCATTTAAAGTTAAATCTGTCATTCATTTACTAACTACTCACTTGAATCTCATAAATAATTTTAAGTAGAAAGGGTTGTCAAATGTGATGAAGGTCATTATTTCATGTTAAACTGGCCAAAAGTCTTTTCTAATACAAACATTTTTTCCCTAAAAGAAGAACCAAGGTTTCCCCAAGGTTTAAGGGTCTCTGGAGCCTATTCCACGAAGATATCTCACAATGGAGATGATCAAGTGTGTATAAGTGATGTGAGAAGATAACACAAGGTTTCTCAAGGTTAGAGTCTCTGAACAAAAACAGATCCATATTACCTTAACACGTTTTTCTGGTTGTTCAAGTTCTACAATGAATTGTAATATTTTCTACTCCTTAAAAAATCTGACCTCTTTATTGAAAAAAATAACAGTTTAAGAGTCATTTAGTTCATCTGGTAAATATTTATTGAGTACCTCCTATTTGTTAGACACAGTTCTAGGGTCTTGGGCTATAGCAGTGAACCAAACAAAGTACCTGCTCCCAAAGATTTTACATTCTCATTGTGGAGGCAGGCAATAAAAAATAAACCAATGAATATATAAACATAGCAGAGCCTATAATCTGCAGCAAGAAACAGACAAATATGCAATAACAAAGCCCAGCAGCAAGTTTTATGGACAGGGAGATGACCTTGGATTTCAGAACTGGGAGGATAAGGTCTAACTTCCTAAGCAAGTGTTGCTAAACTGAGACCTGAAGGATAGGGCGGAGTTAGCGTTGTCACCCAGGTGGGTGAGGGACTGAGGGTGGTGAAGTGTTCCAGGAAGAGGGAACAGCATTGGGAAGAGGTGAGGACACCTGACGTGTTTTAGGAACCCAGACAGTAATGATCAGTGTGACTGGAGAAAGAATTGAGGAAAGAGGGGTGGAAGCAGGGCTGACAATTTATAAAGAGGACCTTGTAGACCACGTTAAGGACTTTGAAATTTATTTAAAAAAACAATGGGGAACCACTGTTAAGTTTCTAGCAGGCAAGTGACTGATCACATTTTGTTTAATAGGACCCTTTTGATGGCAGTGTCAACATTGGATTGGAGGGGGCAAAGTCACAAGCACAAAGGCCATCAGGGGGCTGTAAGGGTAAGTCAGGGAAGAGAAGACACAGGCATGCCACTAATAGGTGGCAGTAAAGACTATCATGGGAGGCAGCACCTACCATGTGCCTATTCTAAGCACTTCACATGTACCATCTCATAAAATCTTCATGGCATCCTTGTGAAAGAGGTTTGTTGTCACACACATTTGTTATAAATGAAGAAACTATAAACCGGCTAAATTATGTGCATAAACAAATGGAAGATGTGGGATTTGAACCCATGTCATCTGGCTGTATAAGTTTAATTATTTCCCTACAGTTTTCTCTCAAGAGGTAGGATGATTTGAGTATTATTTAGAAGGTGGATTTGAGAGCATCCAGTGATTGAATTTAGAGTCATGAAGGAGAAGAAGGAGCTCAGTGTGATGACGGGGTGGATGGTATTACCTTTCACTAGAAGGAGATGGGATTTTTTTTGCGGGGAGGGCAAAAGAAGAGTTCAGTTTTAGCTATGCTGAAATAGAGAATCTATATGGAGGTGTTCAGTTGACACACTGATCCGGTGCTAGGTAGGTCTGGGCTGGCAGCTAGAGATTTGGAAGACCTCAGCACAGATTTTAATTGGAGCCAAGGAAGTAGATGAAATTGCCTAGGGGTTGTATTTAGGGTGGCCAGAGAAGATAGCCTAGTACCCCAAAGGACACCGACATTTAAAGAATGGACACAGGAAAAGTAGCTTGAAAAGAGACCAATAGGATGTATCTAAGGAAGTGGGAGAAAACTAGAGGAATGGGGAGTCACAGAAATCAGGTAAGAAAATGTTTCAAGAAGAGGGACTGTAAACAGATCAAATGCTCTCTTGGAAAGTCAGGACTGAGACACTTCTATCAGACATAACAACAATGCGGTCTCTGGTGAGAACAATTTTAGTTGACCAGCAATGAAAACTAGACTGGGGGCAGTGCAATGGTGGCTCAGTGGCAGAATTCTCACCTGCCATGCCAGAGACGTGGGTTCAATTCCCGGTGCCTGCCCATGGAAAGAAAAAAAAATCTGTCATTAAAAGCTAAACTACAGTGGGCAAGGGAAATAGTGAGTGCAGATAACTCAAGAGGAGAGAAGTGAGGTGGTTGTGAGAAGGGAACGTGGGGCTGAGGAAGTTTGTTTTAAAGATAGGCGCTGCTTGAGTCCATCTACTCACAAGCTGATGATAAGGATACTACAGAAGAAGTGATAGGTGGAGCAGAGAGAGGGAATAGGCAAAGAATGAGATTGTTGAGAGAAGATGGAATTCAGAGTACAGGTGGAAGGACTGACTTCAGACTGAAGGGGGAAAGTTCTTTCATTGTAAAAAGAATGAAGGTGGAATTGGAAGCTGAGGATGAAGATACATTCCATTCTTGTTATTCATGGTAGTTATGTTCTGGAAAGTCACCACAAACACTGACTTAGCAACTACTGAACCATTCCTCCTAGGGGAAATCCAGGGCTAGGTTTTTACAAGCCTCTGGTCACAATATTTTCATCAACTGATCAATACATAACCTTGTTTTATATGTGTTTCTGTTTAAAGACACCTTATTAAATATACATTGTTGATTTTATTAACATTGAACTTATTGCCAACAGCATCATAACTCATGCCTGAATGAAGCTTATGTAACATGTGTTTTCTGAAAGGCACATCACAGTCTTCCTGTGCTCAGGAACACTAGAGAGCACTTCAGCACTGTGCTTGGGGATCATTTTAAACAGAGATTATCAACAAAAAGCACAAAATGTGAAAAATGGGCGCTGAATATACCACCAAAAAAGTTATGTTTTATAGTACAATAGCTGAAACAAGAAGGCAGAGCATCATCTTATTTGACTTTGGCTGGGACTCATGTTTTTCACCATTCTGCACATGTTTATAAATGACTACGAAAGTATATATGTATTGATTTTGGGATTACAAATGAACTTTAGTGAGTAAGCAAATTCTTAAATACAGAATCTATGAAAAATGAGGATTGACTATATATATGCAGGTTTGGTGGTGGGAAACCAAGGGCTTTTCTGCCAGAGGATTTCGTTTTAGTAGGATTGAGTGAAAAGTGGGGGTGGTGGGGGTGGGGGTGGTGTAGTAGTGTCAGAGATTTGAGGAGAGTGGAACAAGTGTGAAATGACTAGAATGGAGACTGAGCAGGAGAGTGGACAAGGGAAACATTAGCGATCACTGGCAGCACTAAGGGTCCAGTCAAGCCTGGCATTAATGAATTTATGGTGACACCAATCTGTGAGGTTGTCCAAAATTCTCAATCAGAGCTTGGCAGCCCAGGTGTACACAAAGAACAGAAACTTTGGCTTGCTCCAAGCTGAAGTTTGTCAAGTGGCTTGGGAAGGACGGACAATGGGAAAAATGGGAATTATCTTATCCCATAGGCATGAGATGGGGCAGATTCTTGCTTTGACTCTCTCACTGACTCTGTTACACTGGGCAAATTACCTAATATTTATAGGCTTCAATTTTTTTCCAATCTATACACGAGAGTGTTGGCTGGAGTGTATGCATTCTCTTTGGAGTGCTCATTTCATGGTGACGGTTAACATTCCCTCTAGTTCTAAAATTCTGTGGTTCCATTTTGCAAAAATGCAAGATCTCTCTTATGCTTTGACCATGCGTGAAAGACCTTGCTAACTCCTTCAAAACACTATGGCCAAACAACATTTACTGTGCTGGCAAAAGCTGATTCTATTGATGCTTCCAGAACATTGATGCAAAATTTTTTTATCAAGAAAATATGACAGCTGTTCAGGGCCCTCCCAATTAATCAAAAGTAAATACCTCACTGTCATTGGTAACCCAACCCTGCATTACACTTCCTAATCTGTACTTGATTCAATTCAATTCAACTTACAGAACATATTTATTTAGTGTTTATTGCATAAGTTACTGTCACAGCAATTTCAGATGATATGAAGATAAGAGAATTACAGTCCTTGCTCTATGATAGTGTAACAGAGAGCACAAGAACAGTATAGAAATATGTAGGTAGGGCATATACATCTTACTATTCAATTCAGGTAGCAAGAACAATTTTTTCTATATTTTTTTCTTTAACAACTTAAGGTCTGTTCTGAGCCTCGTCTGTTCTAAGCCTCCTTCTACCAACTTGGAATAAACTCAGTGGGGGACGCCCCCATTTCTAAATTCTAGGGTTTACATAATCAGAAGGCTTAGGGAGGGGGTGCGCTTGTGGCCCTTAATATCATCTGTCAGCACTGTATGCTGAGACATTCACTACCCCCGAGGTTCTCTGGTATCAGTTCATGCAGTCAGCCACAGCGACAGACACATTTGTTCTGCATGGCTCTTTCAGGACCTTTTTTTTTTTTTACATACCTTTTTTTTTTTTTATGGGCAGGCACCGGGAATCGAACCCAGGTCCTTTGGCATGGCAGGTAAGCATTCTTGCCTGCTGAGCCACCGTGGCCCGCCCTCTTTCAGGATCTTTTGATTCTCTCTTCTACTTTCAAGGCTTTCTGGGTTGCGTGGCAATCAGTATGCTGAGACACACCTCCCGTTAATTTTCTTCATGGTACCTTGCTGCCTCTCTAAGGTTCTTCCTTAGACACAGGATAATATGCCTCTTCCCACTAGGACTAATCGACATTCGGCTCTCTTCCTTTGCTCTCCATCTTTCCTTTCTATTTTTAACCTTGAGAATCCTCTAGTAGGACTGAGCTGGTTGGGTGGGGAATCCTACTATTACAGATTATGTTTGCTTGCAAATCTTTTGTCTATGCAATGAACCATTTTTGTTATACTAAGAAACGCTTTTTTTTCTGTTTCTGCTCCATTGCATCCTTCTGAGACAATGAGCACAGAATGGACTAGCTGCTTGAATGTGGAGAAGAGCAAGGCATAAAAATAAATGTGGGGGAAAACAGTGGAAGCTACTGGGAGAAATATAGTGTGTTATGATATAATGAGCATTGTGCACTGGGGGGGGTCAAAGTATATCATTGGGGATGTTCGATTGCACGTGAAAGAAATAAACAATGGCTAACTTAAGAAGAATAATGAGTTTACTGACAGGATTCTGGGTAGCTCACAACATATAAAAAGAACATAACAGATAATTTGAGAACAACAGAAAACAGGGCAGCAGTGGAGATTGCAGCAGCAAGAACTCAAGCACCATTAAGGGTGCCATGATCAAATGACTCAACTCCAACCTCCTTCTGTCCTATGTGTTCTGTCTTGTGTATTCACTCAAGAGCAAATCCCGAAGAGATGGGATCTGATTGGCTGATCCTGGGTCAAATGACCACTCTTGTGGTCGGCAGTTCTCTACCTGGATGCTTCACCACCTACATGGATTGGGAAAGGAACAACTCCCCTAAGCCAAGGGGGATGCAAAGGAATGAAGAGATGTTATATGGACTAAACAACTGATGCCTCATTCAAGGGGAATGCGAGCACATTAAGAAACCAGGAAAATTTAGAGCTTATGACATTTGCGAAGGACTTTGAAGGATGAGAAGGATTCTGAAAGATTTCAGATAAGAGATGGGATAGGAAGAGGAGTGAATGGAAGAAGGGACAGCTTGAGCAATGGAACAGAGACAGGAAATATGGGATTCTTTCAGAGACTCTCTGAAAACGTTTTGCTAGACCTAAGTATGATTAGGGGTAGGAGATAAAGCCAGTAAGGTTGAAAATGTTGACCTGGGGTCATACAAGCAATGGGTACTTATTGAATCATTTTAAGAGGGGAATTACATAATTAGATCTATGCTATGTTTAAGGAAAATAAGTCTAACAATGACATATCTGAGCGGTTGAAATGAAATATATATATATATATTTTGGGGTGCATAAGCCAGAATTAAACCCAGGTCTCCTGTATGGCAGCCTAGCATTCTACCACTGAACCACCCATACATCCAGTTGTGATAGTCTTTAAAAGGTAAATGAGAATATTAGTTTGGATAGCAGCAATGGGAGTGGAAAAGTGACTAGGGATGTGATAACTCTTATGAAGGTGGAATTCACAAGGCTTGATCACAAATTAGATGTTGGGAGAAAGGAGAGGCCATGTGGCTTGCAAGGGTAGTTGACAAGTGTATTAGTCAGGGCTCATATGATGATGAGTGTCAAAAATCCAGTTTGAGCCAGCTTAAGAAAAAGGGACATTTTAGCTGATGTAATTGTGAAATCCAGGGAGCACAGTTGACATTAGACAGCCCTTGTTCCAGGTGCTCAAATGCTGTTATCAGCATCTACCTCTCTTTTTGTCTCTTGACTTTGCTTACCTTTGTGTGTCTTGCCTTCCTTCTCCCCAACGACAGATGGCATTTTCCTTGTGGCTAGGGAAGATGGTTGCATCCTCTTTAGAGTTCATGATCCAAGAAGAAGAGAGACCTCATTACTTCTTCTCAATATCCATTTACCAAAGTTCATGAAAGGAATCAGGTTGTTGTCACTTAAGTCAGATCCCTATCCTTTGGCCCAGTCATGACAGGAATATGGAGTACCATTAATTGGCAAGGCCTGGGTCATGTTACCTCCACTGTGCCTCAGGAATCAGGTAGGAAACTTAGATTGAAAGTCCATGTAGAAGAAATAGTGATAGTTCTCCAAAGAAAATAGAGATATAGGGCAGGCTTAAACAGTAGATGGACACTCTACTGAATTTGGATTTGAATATATTATTTTTGGACATACCAAAGTTGAGTCGAGGATGGGACTCAGGGAAGGTATGGTGAGAAATTGAGACATTCAGGAGGTCGTTGATAATGTGGATTTGGTGCTTAAGAGAGAGAGAGATTACCCACATGGAGGTTGTGGTTAAAACCACGGTAGTGGGTACATGTTTGGATAAAGAGAGTGGAGATGGGAAAGGAGGTCTGAGGGTTGACTAAACATTAGGAAATTCCTATGTTTACTGAAGGAGAAAGTGAAGAAAATACAGGAGTGATCAGAGAGGAGCAGGCCACCTGAGAATATGAATTTATGGAAGCCAAGCAAGGAGTAGATTTCAAGAAGAAGCTAGTATTAGCAGTTTTCAGAGGTAAAGGAGTGTGAGAACTGAAAAAACAGGGGATTATTAGGCAATTAGGAGATCACTGGTGACCTCCTTAATGCCTTTGGGAGTAAGGAATTGTGCCATTGAAGAATGATTACTTTTTTTTTGCGTGGGTAAGTACCCAGAATCAAACACGGGTCTCCAGCACAGCAGGCGAGAACTCTGCTTGCTGAGCCACCATGGCCCACCCGATGATTACTTTTTAAAAACCTGTATTTTTAGGGGCAATCATCAGCAAAAAAATTTCATGGGCAAGACAAGGTATCTGGATGTAATTTAGAACTTTAGACTTTATTGGAATTTTAGAAATGAACTATTGTGATCTTTTTTGTGTACATTCTGTTGATTTATGAGGAAATTGAGGCCCAGAAAGGGACAAAGACTTGCACAAGTTCCCCATGAGGTTTGACTGAAGAACTAGGATGATCAACCAAAGCCTTCAATCTGGGTCTATAGACAAGCATAGGTTTCCCACTCTGGCCATCTGCTTGCAGTTTCCTGTATGCCAAGAGCACGTGCTCAGGGGGCAAGGGAGGTAACATAAATGAGTGAAGCAGGAGAATGTGGCCCGGAGAGCCCATGTGCCATCAGATGCCACCGCTGCGACACAGCTCCAGTTGATTACTGCCATATGGGAACGGGGACCCAGTATTGTCCAGACAGATTTTCTAAGGGCAGCTGGTTATCAGGATTTTTATGTGAAACCTCTTACTTTTATATATGGGCAGCTAATTAAAGAACATAAAAACACTGTGTGAGACAGGGTTGTGGGCTAGGCTAGGCTACCAATTTATGACCTCAGCTCTATACCTTATAGATGGAAAAAGAAGAAAAAGAGAGAGACATGATGCAGAGAAGAGATAATATAAATAGGATTCCTATACAGTTCAATGTTCTTAAAGATCTCAGT
The DNA here is from genome assembly GCA_004026745.1 of Myrmecophaga tridactyla. Classification (NCBI taxonomy): domain Eukaryota; kingdom Metazoa; phylum Chordata; class Mammalia; order Pilosa; family Myrmecophagidae; genus Myrmecophaga; species Myrmecophaga tridactyla. Next base: position 46,497 of record PVIY010003056.1, read on the forward strand.
GGTAAATTGTTCTTATGGCCCTAAAAATCCTGACACCTCTAATATTCCAGGGCACAGTGTGTGACTTTTATAGCAGAAATCTGGGTTTTAGTCTCCTCTTATTTTTATGTGAATCTGAAAAACTCTCTAGTGATTGCCATTCTTTCCTTTTTGGAGCAAAAACTACACTTTAATGTGAGTTAAAATAGTGTAAGAGAAGTTGGAAGAAAGATTTTTACTAATTTTGCAGTTATGGCTGATTAATGTATGGCGTGTCACTCATTAAACTCATTATTTTTGCCCACTGTGTGCAAGAGTGTGTTATAGCTTGTCAGGGGGTATGAAATCAATAAGAACTACCTATATCTATGCTCTCAAAGATTATAATTGAGGAATCAGAGAAGGACCAACATAAATCGATACAATCGTTCATTTATGCATTTATACATTTATATGTAAATTACAGAATTTATACAATTCCATTTATGGAATTAGGAACAAAATGATGAAAACAAATTCATAGAGTAGGTACTTGTTTGTGTCTGATTTCCAACCTGTTCCACAGGTTGTCTATAGACCCATTTGCTCAGCATAATGTCTGTGAGTTCACTCATATTGGTGTCCCTATTTGTAATATTGCTGAGCAGCTTTCCACTGTGTGAATACATCATACTTGATTCAATCTCCTACTAATGGGAAAGTGATCTGTTTCCAGTTGTTGAATATTGTATATAAATCAGCTATGGACATTCTTCCATAAAATCTTTTTGTGGACATGGTATCATTTCCCTGTAGTATGTAATAGGAGTGGAATTCAAAAATGGTATTTTTAATTATTTATTTTAGCAAAGCTTTACTAGATGGTGGTATCAGTATAGCTCAGAATACCTCATACCTTCCTTTTCTCTTTCACTATTTTCTTCTTCCTGTTCCCATATGACCTTCTTTTACTCCCTTTTTCCTATAAGCCACTCTTTCTCTTCTTGTCTCTCCTGAGCAGGTATGGGTATGCTTTATTGTCATTTCTCACTGTTTTAAAAATCCTTCCAGAGAAAGGCAGCATGTTATTGATGAAAAATCCCTGATTCTTGAATTAATTCATAATGTGTCTTTGCCACTTCTCAGCAGGCCAAGCCCTGTACTTCTCTGAACTTCAGTCTCATCAACTGTATACCCAAGAGGTTGGAAGAGATGACTTTTGGGCACCCTTTCCCAGTTCTAACATTTTGTGAATCTCTAACTTCTTTTTCTAGATCAGAAATCTGGCAAAGAGTTGAGAGAAAGGAATAGGAAAAGAGAATGCACGTTAAGAAAAGGAAACAGGTAAACTTTCCAGCTACTTGGCCAGGAAAGCAGCAGCATGTTCTCTGGGAGCAGGTCAGGCCAGCGAATGGCAAGGTTTCTATTCTCACCCTGGGTCCTTCATTTGCTTACTTGTTCCTGGCTTTTTAGGGCCTCCTGGCCCAGTCTTTCCCTGGCTGCTGTGCTCCCACCTCTCCTCTGTTCCCTCATCAACATCTATTAGTTCTATGCTCCAGAGAAGTTCACTGTGTCTTTCAAGACAGTTTTGTAAACCAATTTATGCCAATGAATCAATTAGAAACCAAAAGAGGACCCTTTTTGCCCAGGTAAGTATGTGCAATTTAATAAAGGCGCTGTGAGTATAATGCCTTCATTTTTAATGTACAATCCAGAGGAAGGACACTAATTTAGGAGATTTAGTTCAAGCTATGCAGGACGTTCCTCTTGAACACACAAGGCTGTGAATTTGAGACCCTGTTTATACTATTCAGGCACTATGAGTTTATGACCTAAATTTCATGGGTTAGCCTCAATTCCAAATATTGCATCCTGCTGCTCTCAAAAGTGTACTCATGCTTATCAGAATACATACCTCAATTTTTTGTCTCAGAGAATGTGGTCCCCTGGGCATGTTGATTGAAAACATTTTCAGCATGTGTGCTTTTTTTCTCTCTCTCTCTCTTTATAGTTTTGGCCATTTGGGGGTCCTTTGACCTTCCATATGAATTTTTTTCCTTTGTAATAGAAGTTGGAGGTTTACTGAACAATCATGCATAAAATACAGAATTCCCATATACCACCCTATCATCAATATGTTGCATTGGTGTGGAACATTTGTCACAATTGAGGATAGTACATTTTTATTATACTATTAACTATAGTCCATGGTTTAACTTAAGTTCATATTTGTGCAGTATAGTTCCATGGATTAAATGTGCTCTCTTGATGTCTTGGGTATGCCCTGCACACAATAACTAGCATATATGTCTCTTTGAAAAGGAAAAGTTCAGTCCTTAATAGTGGACTTAGAGAATGATTAGATGAAGGAAGAAGTAATAGGACCTCATAAAGAAAAGGGGTAGTGTAGAATGAAAGGCAGGGGAAAAAGATGAAACTAAATAATGAATAGAAGATGAAGAGAAAAAAATGGGAAGTGCATAAAGAAAGAAAAAGCCCATAAAAGATTTTATGCTAGAGAAGAACAAAAAAAAAATTTGTGCTAACTTCATTTGAAATTGCTTTGTCCAGAATCAGACTTAAGAGTAAATTATAAACTTTGTTCCACAGCGCCCCCTGGCATCCCTAATTGAAACCATGTTATGCATCTTCAGATTGCTAATGTATTTTCTTTTTTTTTTTTAACTTGGGCAGGCACTGGGAATCGAACCCGGGTCCTCGGGCATGGCAGGCAAGCATTCTTACCTGCTGAGCCACTGTGGCCCACCCTGCTAATGTATTTTGATGTGCTCAAAATGGACTCATCTTTCACAACAAACACAAATTAATTATTGTTGAAAAGGAGCAGAGTTGATCTTTCAATTCAGGCTCGAAGCAATCATATTAATTATTTTTTGTTTCTAACATGCCAATTAAGATCATTGGATTCCAGCTAATTAAGTTATTTCACTCAATGATAAGGGAATAATAACATATACTAAAGATCGAATGAGCTCAAGCATTTAAATAATTATCTCTCTGAGATTAGGGCACTTGACTTTCTTTTATAAAACCAGTAGGTTGAATCTCAAGAGTCATTTGGAGGAAGAGAAAAAGGCAGTTAGTGATAAAACTGTGAGTCCTTATCATCAGAACCCGTATTACGCCTGCTGTGACTTTAAGACCAGGCATGTGCACCTGTGGGAACTGGCACACGCACAGGCCCCCCACAGCTGAAAGGTATACTCTAGCCCTAGTCACTGGCATCTAAAAGGAAGAGAGGCTTCTAAGTTCCAGGTATATTCAGAGCTACTTGAGGCTTAACCCCTGAGAGGAAAGGCTTTTGAAGACAGAGTACGTAACAGAGCCTCACTTTGCAAAATGCAAAAATGATCATATTTAAAAGAAGGAGGAGGAGCAAATAAATGAGATCAGGATAAAAACTCTCAGAGACAGAATTTGGATGTGAGGAGAGGAAGAAGGAAGGAGCCAGAGTAACTTGTTTTCAATAACCCAAAGTAGCAAGGCGAGCAGACTGGGGTGGAGGGTATGCGGCTGCACAGGTAGACTGAGAGAACCTTAAAAATTTGGAAACACCTGCCTATGTGGCCTTGGAACCAAGTCCAGGTACAGAGAAAACCACTTCCCCTACTATTCACCATCATTAGTTAGCCTAGTTCCTTGCTAGTCCTGAGAATGTACATAGAGTTCTACTTGAAAAAGTTTCCTTTAATTCATTAAAAGAGAGAAATTTTCAGTTTTTAAAAGACTGACAGCAGTAAGTCAAGCAAATTTTTGACAAGGGCTGCTCCCTGGGAAGCGATGGCAACCTTGGACATGGAAGCTTCTGTGGCTGAGGGCAATGCCCAGTGAGGGACTCGGCTATGTGCCTTCAACAGCTGATAGTTCCAGAAGCTGTAGTAAGGATGCATTGATCCTGAAAAGGGAACCTGGGTGGAGTGCCACAGTATTATAGGCCTTCCCTTGAGCTACTCAGCTTCATTTGCTTCTTATAGTAAGTTTGTCCTATCTGGGGATAGCTCTTCTGGGAGTCTGGTCAGTCTTGTTTCCTGGGGAACACATCAGGGAAGAATTAGTGTAATGACCTGTAGCTTCTGCTTCTATAGTTGATTTCAAGGTTGTAACTGATACTCATCCTGCTCCTCTACTACCCATTGTAGATTTCCTTCTCCCTTGATTAGCAGTTCTACTGATCTGTGTGGCTTGCCCTGACACTTGTCCCTGAAAGGTATAGGTCTGTGGTTATCTTACTTTTTTTTTTTGAACTGTGTCTGCTATATGTCCATTTATCTTTAAAACTGGACATTGTGAATACCAGTAGCTGTCATATGGAATCACCTGGGAGTCACAGGCATAGCAGCAGACCTAATAACATTGTTCCTACTGATGATCGGGGTAAATTTTCCCTGCCATTATGGTGACTCCTCTTTTTGTCTGCTGGTCTCTTGGCATAAAGGGTATAAAGGGACTGGAGGAAGTCATGGTTTAAAATTCAGTGTGGGTTTCTGGTCATTAAGATGGTGGAATGAACCACTCCAGGGCTCTGTCCCCACACAGAAGCTTTAAACAACAAACAAGAGCTGGAAGAACCATCTTTCTCAGAGCTCCAGAAAATAGTTAAAAGGTTCCATCCTTTCAATGGCTTGGTGTGGCGCTGGCCTGTGCTTCCAATGTGGGTTGTGGGTTCCACTTCTGAAGGGAAGAGAGCAACCCTCAGGCACATACTAGGAGCATTTATGTCTGGGCCAATCTGTTTGGTGGCAGCTTGAAGGACAGAGCAAGGACACTCATCACAGGCTCATTGCCCCAGAACGAATTCTTTAGTGCAATAGAAGGCAGCTCACAGAGCTCTTCCACTGAATGCTTTAGGAGAACAGTCAAATCACAGCTGCCTTGGACAGGGTTTGCAGGCTGAGGGACATAAAGTACAGTGTCAGGGATGATGAGGAAACACTGTTTCCTGAGGAAGAGGGGACATTCTTTATGTAAATAGGAGTATTCCTAGGGCCACATGCACATGTCTAGGACAAGATGCATGCATGTAAAAGAGGAAGATCCTATGCATTTGCACAGATCAATTTGCAAAGACTGAGAAATAAAGTTCTTTTCATTCCTTCCTTCCTTCCTTCCTTCCTTCCTTCCTTCCTTCCTTCCTTCCTTCCTTCCTTCTTTCCTTCCTTCCTCTCTCCCTCCCTTCCTCCATCCCTCCCTCTCCCTACTTTATCCTTCTTCCTTCCTTCCTTCCTCCCTCCCTCTCTTCTTTCTTTCTTTTTCCTACCTTCCTTTCTCCCTCCCTCCCTCCTTTCTTTCTTTTCTTCCTTCCTTCCTTTCTTTTTGTTAGCTCCTAGCTTTCAAGAAAACCTCTCTCATAACATTAGCTGGATACAGACTTAAGGAACTGATGCTGCAGTGTCTAAATGTGAGATAATGCCTTAAAATGTCAAAATACCCAGGTTGAAATAAAAGGTTACAAAACTATGAGGAAACAGGACATGAAGTTCATGCAAAGAAGCAGCATAAAGAATTAGAAATCACCAATAAGGAAGACCAGGACTTGGATATACAAGAAACAACTGTTTAAAAATGGTCCTATATATGCTCAAAGATCCAAGGAAAACATGGACAGAGAACTCAAGAAAATCAAGAAAGTAATAGATGAATAAAAGAAAATTCAATAAATAGAAATCATGAAAATAAGCCAAATAGAGCTGAAGATAAGAGTAACAGAAATAAAAAATTCCCTAGAGAGGTTCAACAGCAGATTGGAGCTGGCAATAGAAGAATCAATAAACTTGAAGATAAAATTGAAATCATTCAGTCTGAGGAACAGAAAGAAAAAAGAATGATGAAAAATTGATGGAACCCAAGAGGCATGGGGGATACCATCAAGCATACCACTTTTTGCACTGTGGGATTTGCAGAAGGAGAAGAAAGAAATGGCCAGGAAGAATATTCAAAATAAATAATCGCTGAAAACTTCCTGAATTTAATGAAAAACATGAATACACTCATTTAAGAATCTCAATGTACCCCAAACAGGATATACCTAAGTAGACCTACAGCAAGACATATGATAATTCATCCACTGAATGCTAGGGATAAAGAGAAAATTTGAAAGCTTCAAGAGAGAAGCAATCTCACATACAGGGAGCTTCAATAAGACTAAGTGCCAAGTTTTCATGGGAAACCATGGAGGCCAGAAAGTAGTGGGATGACATATTTCCAGTGCTAAAATTAAAAAAAGAAATCACCAACCAAGAATTTATATTTGGCAAAACTCTTTAAAAAATGAGGGGCATTAAGACATTTCCAGATAAACAAAAGCAAGGGAGTTCATCACCACTAGATTGGCCCTATAAGAAATGCTAAAGAGAGTTGTGTAAGTTGAAAGGAGAGAGCACCAGACAATAAACTGAAGCCACATGAAGAAATAAGGATCTCTAGTGAGAGTAATTACATGAGTAAATATAAATGCCAGTACTATTTTATTTTTGGTTTGCGACACTACTTTTTGCTTCCTACAGGTTCTAAAAGGCAAATGCATAAAAAGTAATGATAAATCAGTGGTTTTTAAACTCATAATGTACAAACATGTAATTTGTGATAACTACATAAAGTTTGGGGGATAGTATAGGAATGAACATAGAATGTGTATACTGTTGAAGCTAACTTGGTATCGAGGCAAACAAGATTGTTACAGATTCAGAATGTTAAATTTAAGCCCCCTGGTAATTACAAAGGAAATATTGGTCAATATGCAAGCTTAAAGAGACAGAAATTAGAATACAGCTTGCCATGGGAAAAAGGCTGTGAGAATGGGGTGTAACTACATAATACTTTTGGGTTTCTGTTTGGGGAGATGAGAAACTTTAAGCAATATGAATTTTGTGAATGTGATTAATCCCACTGAATGGTATACTTGGGAGTGGTTGTGAATGAGAAAGTTTATATTATATAAATATATATATATTCTCTCAATTAAAAAAGAAGAAGAGGATGGGTGCTAGTGGTACAGTGGTAGAGTTCTCATCCGCCATGCAGAGACCCAGGTTAGATTCCCGGTGCCTGCTCATGTAGAAAAAAAAAAAAAAAGAAGTAGAAGAAGAGAGAGTAACTAAAGAGACAAGGACAACTAAATATAATATATGTTCCTGGATGGGATCTAGCAAGGGAGGAGAAAAGTCTTAAAGGGACATTATTGGGATATAGGAAAAATTGGAATATAGACACTAAGCTTTATATTAATGCTAAATTTCTTCAATTTTAAAACTGCAATTAAGATGGTTACATAAGTGAATATCCTGTCCTTAGGAAATGTACATGGCAGTATTAAATGTTCAAAGAGCATGATATATACAACCTACACGCAAATGTTTAGAAAATGGATATATATATATATATAGAGAGAGAGAGAGAGAGAGAGATAGATAACTAGACAAAGAATATGACAAAAGTGATAAATGTTAAAATTGGTGGATTTAGTTATCTGGGAGGGTAGGGTATATTGGAGTTCTCTGTATGGGTTTGTATTATTTCTTGTAACTGCCCTGTAAGTTTGAAACTATTTGAAAAAAAAAATCTTTAAAAAATGAAAAGAGAAAGTACCTACAATGCTTATTTCCTTCAAATAAATTCCGACATGTAGACTTTTGGGATCAGTGACAATGTAAATGTCTCAGATTTTCTGGCCAGAAAGATAGTTTAAGCTTCTACGTGCAGTGTGTGGGAAAGTATCCATTTTTTAGATGGAAGAAACAAGCATATAAATTGCTCAAGCATTTGAGGTAGACTAGGAGGGACACAAGAGAGAAAGTGGATAATACAGACAGGAAGTTTCCTGGTGAGGTGGAAGAGGGTGAGATCTAGAGCCTTGTAAAGGCTTAGAGTAAAAGAAAATTTACTTAGAGTTCTCATTTCATAGTTTCTGTTTTCTCTATGAAGTAGGAGATGAAGTCACCTTTTGGAAAGGTGTGAATCATGGAGTGGAGGATCAGAGAGTTGTCTAAAAGAATATTGCTAGGAAGGCTTGGGGCTGGCCCTTCCTATGTTCAACTGTATTCTCCCCTAATAGATTCTTATTTGAGTTCTGAAACTAACCCCTTTTGGTTGAAAAGATCCTTCCCTTCTGGCATTCCCTGGACCATGAAAGCCTGCAAAGTCTGCTCCTTGGGTCACATGCCCTTTAGAACCTATATCCATTTGGTCTCCTAGATACCCAGGAGGCAGGTCTCCATGACACCGTCTCTGAACTCCCTGCATCCTGTAAACCTACATCCTTTAGTGCAAGAGGAAGTTCTTATACTATCCCCTGAGCCCAGGGAAGGCTTTTTCTCAGAAATGTGACATTATCAAAAGCATGAGCAACAAAAGAAAAAAATAGATAAATGGACCTCATAAAAATTTAAAACTTGCTTGCATCAAAGGGCATTAACAAAAAAGTGAAAAAAACAACCTATAGAATAGGAGAAAATATTCAGAAACCATATCTGATAAGAGTTTGATATCCAGAATACATAAAGAGCTCCTAAAACTCAACAACAAAAAGATAAATGGCTCAGTTAGAAAATGGGCCAAGGACCAGAGGAGACGTTTCTTTAAAAAAGGATATACAGATTGCCACAAAGTACATGAAAAGATGCTCATGTGCTTTGATTTAGCTGTTAGACAAATGCAAGTCAAAACCACAACGAGATACCACTTTATACCCACACAAAACAGCTATTTTTAAAAAACAGAAAGTAGCTAGCTTTGGTATGTATGTAGAGAAATTGCAACCTTCGTACACTGAGGGTGGGAAAATAAAATAATGCAGACTCCATGGAAAACAGTTTGATAGTTCCTCAAAAAGTTAAACATAAAACTATCACATGATCTGCCAATTGCACTTCTAGGTATATACCTTCAAAAATTGAAAAACTGGGACTTGAACAGATATTTTTATACCAGTGTTCATAGCAGCTTTATTCACAACAGCCAAAGGGTAGAAGCAACCCAAGTGTCCATCAACAGTAAATGGAAAAACAAAATGTGGCACACACATGTAATGGAACAATATTATTCAGCATAAAAAAGAATGACGTTCTGTTACATGCTCCATCATAGGTGAACCCTGAAGACATCACATTGGGTGAAATAGGACACAAAAGGACAAATATGGTATGATTTCACTGATATGTAATAACTAGAATATGCAAATTCATTAAGACAGAAAATAGAATACAGATTAGCAGGGGCTGGGGTGGGGTAAGGAATGGGGAATTCATGCTTAATTGGTACAGAGTTTTTATTAGGACTGATAAAGTTTTGATAATGCGTGATGGTAACTCAACATCCTGAATGTAATTAATATCACTGAATTGTATACTTGAACTTGGTCAAACATGGTTAAAATGAACATTTATTTATTTGTGGCCACAATAAAAAAAAAAGAAAAAAAATAATATAAACTTAACAAACAAGTGAATCATCCAAGAATCTAAGCAAATCCTTTTTCAAACTGAATCAGTTTCTGATACTCTTGTCTTTCATGAGGGCCTTGACACCTCTCAGGGAGAGGAAAACATCCTTGGAACTGTTGTTGGTACTCAGGAAAAAACAACCATAAAAATCTGGTTTAGCCCAAGAATCCTCCTATACAAAAACAGACGCTGGCCGATGCCGAGAGAGAAGGAGACTTGATGGAAGGCAAATAATTACCACCTGCCCTTTGTGCTGCCTCCTCTGCTCCAGCAGTCCATTTACTAGCAAGTAAATTCTTCTGTGAATTTGCCTCTCGATGGGCTTCCGCTCTAGTAGAAAATGCAGTAGGAACTTCTGGCTGAGATTACCAAGCTTTCAATTAGACGTCCACTTAGTGTAGCCCAGTCTCTGTGTCTGTGTTCTGATCTGGGTTGTGCAGGCTGTGGTTCCGTCTGCTGGTGGCTTACTAGCCTTACTGCTTCACTTATTGCCTTGCCTCATGTGGACTTACCTTTTGGCTCCTAGGGATTTCCTTGCTCCTGATTTCAACCTGACCTTTGGCACTGCCTCTCTTGTTTAGCCTTATGGATTTCTGACCACTTCCTTGAAGCAATCAGATGTTCCTGACATTACTTAAGTCACTGCCCACTACACTAAATACTTCCACTATGCTAAATACTTCCCTTGGTCTGATATACTCAAAGCACCTTCCTGAATTCTGTGCAGACAGTCTCTCTATAGTCTTTTTGGGGTGGCATTAACAAATTGTCCAGCCCTGGGTAGCTCATTTAAGCTATCCTGTATGCTTATAACACGCACTAGGATGGGCAGGCACCGGGAATCGAACCCGGGTCCTCTGGCATGGCAGGCAAGCATTCTGGCCTGCTGAGCCACCGTGGCCTGCCCAACGCACTAGGCTTTTGAACAGACTCAGCATTCATAGATTTGGTTCTGAATTATCCTTCTTGACCTTTATCTTGCACTGTTTTTTTTTTAATATTTGTGTTGACAAATTTTTATACACATACAATCCATACATGGTGTACAATCAGTAGCTCACAATATCATCACGTGGTTGTATATTAATTACAATAATCATTTTTAGAACATTTGCATAACTTCAGAAAAAGAAATAAAAAGAAGAAAGAAAAACTCATACATCCCATACCCTTTATCCCTCCCTCTCATTGACTACTAGTATTTCCATCTACCCAATTTATTTTACCCTTTATCTCCCCTATTATTTACGTATTTTTTTTATCCATATTTTTTTACCCATCTGTTCATAACCTGGATAGAAGGAGCATCAGACACAAGGTTTATCACAATCACACAGTCACATTGTAAAAGTTACATCTTTATACAATTGTCTTCAGGAATCAAGGCTACTAGAACACAGCTCAACAGTTTCAGGTACTTCCCTCCAGCCACTCGAATACACCATAAACTAAAAAGGGATATCTATATAATGCATAAGAATAACCTCCAGGATATCCTCTTGACTCTGTTTAAAATCTCTCAGCCACTGAAACTTTATTTTGTCTCCTTTCTCTCTTCCCCCTTTTGGTCAAGAAGGCTTCCTCAATCCCTTGATGCCAGGTCCTGGCTCATCCTGGGAGTTCTGTCTCACATTGACAGGGAGATTTACACCCCTGGGTGTCATGTCCCATGTAGAGGGGAGGGCAGTGAGTTCAACTGCCCAGCTGGCTTAGAGAGAGAGGCCACATCTGAGCAACAAAACAGGTTCTCTGGGGGTAACTCTTAGGTATAATTTGAAGTAGGCGCAGCCTATCCCTTGCTAAGGCTCAGCCTATTGATTTGGTTGTCTCCATCTGTTTGCATCTTTTGTAGGTGCTTTACATGCTGCCATGTCTTGTATTCTCATCTGTGCCCTATTTCCAGACTTATGTTCTCTGCAGTGATTCTAGTTCCCAACCCTGGCTCAACACCCTGTCTCAATTTCATCCAATCCGGGATTGTACCTGCTGGGAGGTGCATCCATGCTCACTCCTTATCACTCCAAAAGGAATCAAACAAAAATATTTAACCTAAAATGACTAGGTTAAATGATAAACATATCAATTATAATGAAAAAAATAGAACAAATCTTCACACTAAAAAGCTAGAAAGATCAAAGACTAAAATATAAAAAGAAAGAAGGACATGGGGATAGAGAGGGAGGGAGTGAGGGAAAGAAAAAAGAAAGAAGAAAGCAGGAAAAGGAAGAAAGAAGAAAAGAAAGAAAGAACTACATAAATAGTAGAAGAAAATGTAGGAAAATTCTTTCATAGTTTTGGAACAGAAAAGGCCTTTCTAACTATGACACAAAATCTAGCCATCATAAAATACAAGATTTACAAATTCATCTTCATAAAAATAAAACATTTAAGCATGAAAAATAAAATATAAGAAAACTCAAAATATAAACAAGATACTAGGAAAAACACATTTTCCATTCATATCCCAGACAAAGGGCTAAGCTCAGTAATATATACAGAGCTGCTATAAATGATAACCCAATTTTAAACAGTGGTAAAGTATCAAAATGGACAGTTGACAAAAAAATACAAATGGCTTTAAAGCATATAAAATATATTCTACCTCATTCATAAAAGACAAATAAATGCCAGTTAAAACTACACAGTTGGAAAAGAATTGTATCTTTCTTAGTGGCTGAGAGAGTTCAGATAAAGTCAAGAGGCTACTCTGGAGGCTACTCTAACACAAGCTTCAGCTAGATATTGCTATTTATCATAGTTTGCTAACCACCAACCACAACCATTCTTGCCAACCCTAAAGAACACCTAGGGCTCTATCTGAGATTCTTCAAAAGTTTCATGCACTATGATTGCTTTCCAGAAACCTAGAACCTCCAGATGGTTCCTAGGTAAGACAAGTCCTGAAACCCAGAGGGACCAGACTCTCTAGAACATTAACTAGTTCCATCTCCTTATCCCATATTATCAACATCCCTTTCCAACATGAAAAATTAGAATGGGCATAGTCCAAATACTCCTAAAGAATGGGAGAAAGATCAAAGGAGAAGGAGGAGTTATAACAGAGAAGATAGAATTTAACAAATGAGTATGACTGCTGACTCATTATATTGATATTCCTTTTAGTCTCCAGTGTCTTGGAGCAGCTAGAAGGAAAAACCTAAAATTGTGGAACTGTAACCCATAGCAAAACTCTGAAATCTTTTCTATAACTACTTGTTATAATGAACTTTGAAATTTATCACTTTTTTGTATATATATTTTACAATTTAAAAAATGTTAAAAAAAACTACACAGAAATATTACTTTTCACTTATCAGATTGGCAAAAATCAAAGGATTTGGTAACACATGGTTACTAAGGCCATCAGAATAGACACCCTCTCATACTTTATTGGTGTAACCACTTTAGAGGGCAATTGACTGGTATTTATCAAAATTATAAGTGCATATACATTTTGTTCTAGCAGTTCCATTTCTATTAATTTATTTTATGAAAATTGTCACACAAGGGGAGAAGATTAGATATAAGGTTATTCATCCCGACTTTGTTTGCAATAAGATAGTCTGAATATATTCAATATTTAATAAAAATAAAAACTATATCTAAGGGTGCAGTGGTAGTTCAGTGGTAGAATTCTTGCCTGCCATGTGGAAGACTCAGGTTCGATTCTCGGTCCATACACTTCCCAAAAAACAAACACAAAAATTCAACAAATGATGCAGCAATAACGGGATACTCACATGGAAAAAGAATGACACGTGAGCCCTGCCATACAAAAACAACAAAAACAACAAAAAACTATGTCTAGATACTATTTTAAAAATAATAAATGACACAAATCTTTACTGAGAAGAGAAAGGTTCTGAGAATCTTTGTAATTTTATAATTCTGGCCCTATATCTGGGTCTACAAATTTTAAACATCCATTCTTCATGAGAGCCCAAGAGTTCTCTGGGTTGAGAAGTCTACATCTCCAAAACCTGTGTCCCTTGACACACAAATGCACTTCTTTGCAGAGCAGAACTCTCTAGTTTTTACTAGTTGTGTGGAGATGATGCTTGATTGACAGATTGTGTAGCCCTAAAAATACATCCACATGGGAGAGAAAAAATCAATGAAAGAGAAGACAAAAACACTCTCTCCAAACAGATTTTTAAAAAAATCCTACCAAATGTGGGTCAGGATTTTCAAATAAAAACTATATAAAACAAAATATTTACAAATAGTACTACAAAATAAGAAGTTTTAGGGAAAATGTGGCTTTGGCTAGAAAGAAAAACATTTTACAGGCTTAAAAAAAACAGCAGCCTGGTCATCTCAATTTTTATGACATGGAAGAAAAGTCAACACATGTTTTAACAGCCTTCAATTCCCCTGTATAGTGCTTTTTTTTTTTTTTAAACTATGTAGTTAATTAGAAAACTTCGTGTAAATGTAAATTGAGTGGTCAGGGAAGAAAAGTAAATTGATATACATCAGATTAAAGATAACTAAAAGAACCTGAATGGCCTAAATATATCCAGAACATTTAAGAATGATCGTTTGTCTTTTTTTGCCAAGTGCCAGAGAAAGAAGTGTCTGGAAGTTGGCATAATAACAAATAGGAAGCTGTAAATCTGCCTGTTTGAAATCTGCTCTTTTTTGTGGTTATTTGGGCCAGGCTGACTTCTCCTTGCCAGCACTTCTCACATGGAGCACACTGTGCCCCACAAATGGGCACATCTGATAAAATGCTGATGACATCAATCGCCACTCCAGTTTCTAAGGCGTCTTCACATTATTTGAATCTTATGAGTACATCAACTGATTAATTTCATGTGACAGTTTCTATAATTTTTCACCTAGAGAATGAAAAAAATCTGAAGTTTGAAAAGCACCACTTAAAAAGTTGTAAACAAGCATTAAGAGGCTCTCTTATGTGGTTAGGAAGCAAGCACATATTTTGCAAAATTCATTCCCTGGAGGTTTTTTTTTAAAACAACTGTGCTAAATATATTAATAAAAAGCTAGAAATTAGCTTTACTCATTTTAATATGGCCGTTTTCCAATCTTCTAAAGCCAGGGTTGCTGTAGTTAAGAAAAATGTTTGTTTGCTTGTTTTTAAAATAAAGTATTTGTTGAAATATTATGGAAAGTATGGAAGGAACTTATATTAATAGAAGGAAGTTTAATAGTAGGGCCCAGCAGTGCTAGTTCAACTGGCTAGGTCCAAATATTTTCCAAACCGTAACGTTCTCCTCGCTTTGTACAGGAAACTGGAAAAGAAACTAAAAATAAAACAGGGTTTTACTTTAATCACCAACAGTCTAGCAGGGTCTCTCCCCCCCCCCCCCCACTTCTGGAATATTCCATTTGATATTGGCAAAACAAATATTTCAGAACATAAGCAGAAACAGAAGAAAAGTATTATGGAAACAATGTGTACAGTAAGTTCAAAAGCTCCCTTTTACACCACTATTCACTTGTTTATTCCCTCCTGTGATGTAAGATTTGTTTCAGGGTAAACCACACTCAACTTCCTCTCTCTCCTCAGGGAAGGGCAGGGTTCCTTCGAGTTGTCAGTGTCAAGCCGGAGAAACAAAGCCAAAACCAGGTTGAGCTGAGGTCAGGTAACTGGGGATGCCGAAACCTGGGTACAGAGTAGAAAAGCAGATTTGGGGATGGGTGGAGGTTAGAAGCTGAGTCAATAGCTAGAGACACCAAGTTCAAACCAGGACAAA
Organism: Myrmecophaga tridactyla; assembly: GCA_004026745.1. Taxonomy (NCBI): domain Eukaryota; kingdom Metazoa; phylum Chordata; class Mammalia; order Pilosa; family Myrmecophagidae; genus Myrmecophaga; species Myrmecophaga tridactyla. The sequence goes on from PVIY010003056.1 coordinate 61,633, forward strand.
TGAAAAACCAGAGTCTTGGGGGCAAATCTAAGAAAAAATCTGACAGGAATAGACGAACAGGCAAGTCAAAGGGAAATAAGAAACCCATGAAACTGGTGTGGCTAAATCTACACAGACGTTTTGTTTAGTTCCCAGGCTTTCTCCACTGCAAGTAGGCTTCTAATGGTCTTAAAGGAGCAGTACTCTGAATATATTAAGGAAGGGACTAAAAGCAATTAAAAAAAAAGACAGAGACTAGATTATTCACAAACATGCACCACGACCAGTACCCGCAAGAGGGAGATCTAGTAGGAATGCACAAGCCAAAGTTTGGTATCACTATTGTTAGGACAATAAAGCATGTTTAACTGCAACTTTAGCATACATGAAATACATGGTAAGCCTGATGAAACACTTATTCCACCACTTATTCATTCAAAATATTTGTTGAGTCCCTTTAGCCAGGCTCTGTGCTCCCTTGTTTGTGACACATAGCTTCTCCCTTGCAGCTTTCAGAATTCTTATCTTTGGCATTTGATAGTTTGATCACAATAAGTCATGGCATGGGCCTATTTGGGTTTATTTCTGTTTGGAGTTCATTGAGCATCTTGGATGTGTATATTCATATTTTTCTTAAATTTGGGAAGTTTTCAGCTATTATTTCTGTGCATATTCTCCCTGCTCCTTTCTTTCTTTCTTCTTCCAGGACTCCTACAATGCATAGACTATTAATATTGGTATGCTTGGTGGTATCCCACATGTCTCTCAGGTTCTGTTCACTTATCTTTATTATTTTTCCTTTCTGTTCCTCAGACTGAATAATTCCAGTTGTCTTATTTTCAAGTCGCTGATTCGTTCTTCTTTTTCCTGCCAGCTGTTTCTTCTGCCTGCTGTTGAACCCCTCTAGAGAGTTTTTTATTTCTGTTACTGTGGTCTGCAGCCTGTTTCGTTCCTTTTCATAATTTCTATCTCTCTATTGGTATTCTCTTTGTGTTCATCTATAATTTTCCTGGAGTTCTTTGTCTATGCTTTCCTTTAGTTCTCTGGGCATTTTTAAAGATCATTCTCTAAAAGTCTTTGATATGTCTTATGTTTGGTCCTCTTCATCAATGGTTTCTAATGCTTTAACCTTTTCCTTTGACTGAGCCATCAGTTCCTCCTGTTTCTGTATGATTTCTAACCTTTTTTTTGATGCCTGGACATGTTGAAATTGTAAAGTTTTATCACTGGAGTGTAGACCCTGAGGTACCTGCTCCTTAAGCTTGAATCCAGCTAGAGCTTTCTTTGAGTGACAGATGCTAACAACAACAACAAAAAAGTGGAGGGGTGGGAAAAGAAAAAGAGAAAACACCTTTCCCAGTCTTTGAAGACTTGTGTATCTATCTTCAGAACTTATCCATACAGCGAGTTTAGAGAATAGCTCCAGGCCAAAGTATCAGGGCCTCCCATATTCCTTCTGTGCAGGTGTCTTATCTGGGCACACACATTTGCCCCTGGAGATTTCCCCATTTGTATGGTTCTGAATGTCCGCTCATCCCTAGGAAACAGTTTTTTCACAGTCCTAGGCACTGCACTGGATGTCCTACAGCCATCAGTCCCTTGGCCCAGGCAGCCACTTGACTGCTCTCTCATGGCACTCTGTAGAAGAGCTCTGTGTGCTGTTGTCTACGTGCAGGACAAGTTCTGGGACAGTGAGTCTGTCAGGAGACCACTAGACAGATTGGGCCAGATGTACATTTTTCCAGCAGGTACACGAGGGTTGCTCTGCTTTCTCCAGAGCCAGCACCAGGAGCGCAGGCTGGCTCTACGCCAAGCCAGTGAAGCATGATGTCACAGGATCCTACCACTTTTTAGCAGCCTTTTTCTTGATTCAGCACTTCCCCTGTTGCTACAATCCTGAACTATTTTCTGGAGCTTTGGAAAAAGATGGTTCTGCCAGTTCTTGCTGGTTAGTCAAAGCTTCGTGGGGAGATGGAACCCTGACATGTTTCACATCTTTATTGGGGCAAGGCGTCTACATACTTCTTTTTCTTTATTAGAGAAGTCATGGGTTTATAGAAAAATCATGCATAAAATACAGGATTCCCTTATACCATCCTATAATTAACAACTTGAACTGGTGTGGAATGTTTATTATAATTGACAGTAGTATACTTTTGTAATTATACTATTAACTATAGACCATGGTTTAACATAGGGTACACTGTGTAGTGTAATTCCATGGATTAAAAAAAAAAATTTATTTTTACCTTAATCTAACATTTCCTTTTTAAATCACAGTCAGATATATAATTCAGTGTTGTTAATTACATTCACAATGCTGTGCTATCATCACCACCATCCATTACCAAAATATTTCTATTGTTCCAAATAGGAACCTAGCACATTTTAAGCCTTAATTTCTCATTCCCTATCCCCAACCCATCATCTGGTAACCTCTATTCTAGATTCTGACTCTATGAGTTTTCTTATTTTACTTATTTCTCATCAGTGAGATCATACAATAATTGCCCTTTTGTGTCTGGCTTATTTCACTGACATGATGTCTTCAAGTTGCATCCATGTTGAAGTGAATCAAGACTGCATTCCTTTTACAGCTGAATAATATTCCACTGCATGTAGATACAACATTTTGCTTATCCATTCATCAGTTGGTAGACACCTGGTTTGCTTTCATCTTTGGGCAATTGTGAATGATGCTGCTATGAACATCAGTGTGCAAATATCTGTTCAAGACCTTTCTGGATGCTTAAACAAATTTTATTGAGAAATATCCATAAACATACAGTCCAACCACATTATACAATGAATGGCTCACAATATCATTGCATAGCTGTGTATTCTTCACCATGATCACTTTTAGAACATTTGCATTATTCCAGAAAAAGAAATAAAAAGAAAAAAAAGAACTCATACATCTGATACCCCTTACCCCTCCCTCCCATTGACCCACAGTATTTCAATCTACTCAATTTTTACCCTTTATCTCCCCCTATTATTTATTTATTTATTTATTTATTTATTTATTTATTTATTTATTTATTTATTTATTTACTCATCTGTCCATACCCTGGATAAAGGTGCATCAGACACAAGGTTTTCACAATCACACAGTCATATTGTAAAAGCTATATAGTTATACAACCTTCTTCAAAAATCAAGACTACTAGAACACCGCTCAACATGTTCAGGTACTTCCCTCTAGCCATTCCAATATACCATAAACTAAAAGGGGATATCTATGTAATCATTAAGAATAACCTCCAGGTTAACCTCTCAACTCTGTTTGAAATCTGTCAACCACTGAGACTTTATTTTGTCTCATTTCTCTCTTCCTCCTTTTGGTCAAGAAGTATTTCTCATTCCCATGATGACTTCTGGATATTTTTAATATCTGAAATACAGTGATGTTCATTGTACTGTCATCTATAACAGCAAAAAATTGGAAATGATGTAAGCATCCAAATGATAGGAATTGGCACAACAAATTATGGTATACACATACAACGGAATGCTATTCAGCCATTAAATGATATGTTGCAAAGGAATGGTAGGGAAATAAATGGACATTAGATTGTCAAGTACAAAACAGGTTATAAAATAGTCTGATTCCATTTCTCTAGCAGATAGCTGATGCAGCCTACTTTGCTAATTTGGAGTTGGAGAGTATGGCAATAATTTCTTAAAAATTTCTAGTTACTTGTTTGATCCCCCACCACTTTAGTATCAGGAAGTCAATATTTACCTATTTCAATCTCTGGTATCCCCATCTTCTTCCTGCCTTCTCCCTTTGCTCTTCTCCTTCCTTCCTCCACCCTTTCTGAATTAACCAAGAACCCTGTGCTTGCCTGGGCTTAAATCCTGGCTTTCCTGCATTCTAGCTGTGTGACCTTAAGCTCTTTTTTTTTTGTTTTCTTCATCTGTAAAATAGTTACTCTCTTCTATGACTGTTGTAAGCAATAAGGAATGAAAACATGTATGAGCTTAGAATAAGGCCTAAACTATAGTGGTCTCAGTAAGTTGTTGTTATATTGTCATTATTATTGCATAATATTATTATATTATTACAGAGGAAGGCAGTGCTTAAAACTTCATTTCAAACTGATAAAATTTTTTCTCCTCCTTTATACTCAACATGATGATTTCCAAAGGGTTTTTGGGTGATACCAAAGAAACTTCTGTGACACCTAACTTTTCTGGGACCAAGGCCAGGTATAGGTTGGAATTGGGCTCCTCATAAGGATATTTTTGAGAAAGGGCCCCCAAACCAAGTCAGCAGAGAGTCACCACAGGTGACTGAAAGATGCTGAGTTAGAAAGGAGGACACAAGGCAAGTGATGAAGAGGACCTTGGAAGATGGAGATATAGGCAGAAGCAAACACCAGGCCCCAGCCCAAGGATGTGAAGCAGAGCAAGGGCCATAGCAGGTCATAAGCTCATGCCAAGACATCCTTTTACACATATATTCTCACCTGGTTTACGGTGGGATCTTAATGTGGCAGGTACCTGCCAATTCAACTAAACTCAAGTGATTCTCTTTTCAAGCTGGGTGTGTGCCTAGCTCAGCAAACAAGAAACTAAATGAGTTTATTGTGCTGAGTCAATGTGCTTCCAAGAACAAAAATGGGTGCTAGGAAAGGGTCTCTTAATTCAGTGTTTTCCAAAAAATGCATAGTCAAGACCACACTGGAACAAAAATGAAAATAATTCTTAGTGTGATGGGATCATGGGGAAGTTTTATGATCGTTATTTTGAATTTTGATAGAATCTTATGCTCTATTTTCAATCATTCATTTTTAAAGAGTACCCTGGGCTGATAGTGGCAAGCTAGTCTTTTGAGCTCCTCCCTTGCACCCACTGGCTTTTGGAGTACTGAGCCAGGGTGATTTGTGCCCTTCCTTGCTACTGCGACCTCCTTGAGCCTCTCCCTTTTATTTACTTGCTTTTTAAAATTTATGAATGCTTATTCAGTATTTTTTTTCATTGAAGGAGTCATATTATCATGTTACGAATTCAAAGAGAACAAAAGGAGATACAGGAAAAGTAGGCGTCTCTCCCAAGGAGTAATCCCTGGGATTACTTCCTGTGTAATAGCTTCCTGTGTACCCTTCCATGTGTTTTCTATGTTCACACAGATATATATCTGCCTTCCCTTTTTTAATTAATAAAACCAATCAATATACAATATGAACATTCTTTTTTTCATCACGTAGTTGTATATTCATCATCATTAGCATTTCTTAGAACATTTGCATCAATTCAGAAAAAGAAATAAAAACAGAAAAAAATTCATACATACCATACCCTTTACCCCTCCCTTTCACTGATCACCAGCATTTCAATCTACTAAATTTAGTTTATTTGTTCACCCTATTATTTATGTATTTTTAATCCATATGTTTTACTCATCTGTCCATAAGGTAGATGAAAGAAGCATCAGACACAAGGTTTTCACAATCACACAGTCACATTGTGAAAGCTTTATCATTATACAATCATCTTCAAGAAACATGGCTACTGGAACACGGCTCTACATTTTCAGGCAGTTCCCTCCAGCCTCTCTGTTATGCCTTAACTAAAAAGGTAATTTCTATATAATGCGTAAGAATAACCTCCAGGATAACCTCTCGACTCTGTTTGGAATCTCTCAGCCATTGACACTTTATTTTGTCTCATTTTGCTCTTCCCCCTTTTGGTCGAGAAGGTTTTCTCAATCCCTTGGTGCTGAGTCCCAGCTCATTCTAGGATTTCTGTCCCATGTTGCCGGGAAGGTCCACACCCTTAGGAGTTATGTCCCACGTAGAGAGGGAGAGGGCAGTGAGTTTGCTTGTTGTATTGGCTGAGAGAGAGAGAGGCCACATCTGAGCAACAAAAGAGGTTCTCTTGGGGGTGACTCTTAGGCCTAATATTAAGTAGACTTAGCCTAGCCTTTGTGGGGTTAAGTTGCATATGAACAAACACCAAGACTGGGGGCTCAGCCTATTGCTTTGGTTGTCCCCACTGCTTGTAAGAATATCAAGAATTCTCCCCTTGGGGAAGTTGAATTTCCCCCCTTTCTCACCATTCCCCTAAGGGGACTTTGCAAATACTTTTTTCTTCACTGTTCAAATCCTTCTGGGATTTATCGAGGCATCACTCTGGACAAACCTACAAAATCCCATACCCTACTCAAGGTTCCATGTACTTATGATGTTCAATTAAGCTGTGCACATAAGTTATATTAAGAAATGCACTAGTCAAAATATAAATTTTGTACCATATAAACATTTTTTGCTTTAGTCTCACACATAAGTTAAAGTTTTAAAATATTAATTACCATCTATTTTCAACACCCTGCATTATTGACATTCCTTTGTTCTTCCTCATGTAAAACATTTTTAAATTTGTATATTTAGTCATTATCATTATACACTCTACCACCTTTCCTTTTTGACGTAAATGGGAGCAAAGTTGTTCTCTGTGCTGTCTCCTTTCCTTTTGAATGAGCACTGGGTTGGGGTACAGCTTCATCCAGGCATGGTCTGCAGCTGGAATGAGTGCTTCCCCAGACAGCAGGGAGGTCATGTTGCCGGCACTCTGCCTTGACCTCTTCTCTCATCCATCTCTCCATCTGCTTTGTAGTCTAGGCCTGGTGAAGACTTGCTGTGCATGTCTGCACAGCCCTGCCCTGCTCCGAACATGAGCTTTCATGGCTCCATTCTGCCCTCTGGGTGTGTAGCAGCAGGTTCAGGAATGTGTAATTATACTGTGGAATGCCAGCATCTAAGAAGCTCTATATTCATTTATAAGTCACTGTACACACTGTGTTTGTTTAACCTACTTTATAGTTGAAGAACTACCAAGTAAATTATAGAGGTCATTTACGGTTAGGAAAGCTACCCTTTGCCAAGAATTTCAAGGATTTTTACGAAAACATCTATCTGTTGGTTAACTCTTTGAGGGCAGGGGCTAGGATTTGTTCACACATGTGACCTCCACATATCTAGGGCAACGCCCTGAAACATGACAGGCAGTTAGCACATGTTTGTTGATTGACCACGATGATTTTTACTTTGTATACAAAAAACCTCAGGGACATATTTAGATTCACGATATACAGGTCAGTAAATGAAGGTCTAAATAATCTAATATTCATGTTCAATAGCAGAACAGCTTAGGTGTAGAAAACTGAGCAGCAAACCTAAAGTTCCTAGGCTAAATATCCAGGATATTTTTATTCCACACACACCAAAAATGGCAACAGCCACATATTACAATGTACTCTGAATTGGTGGGGGCAAAGCATCTTGTTAATCAACAAGTTCAAAACGGAATTAATTCTACCCTCCTGAAAACCAGTCCTCAAACTTTATTTCCCCTCTTCGTTAATCATATCAACATCCACACAATGTCAAGGAACCAGGATTCTTGAGATAGCCTAGGTCCTTCTTCTCTGCTCTCCCCACATCCATTTGCTCACCAAGTTGCACCAGTTGAATATCTTCAAGCCCCTTAAACTTGTCCACTTTCCCTTCACAACTGCCTCTGCTCTGTTCATAATACCATGTTTCTTTTCTTTTGACAAGGAACAAATTTCTAGAGAAATATCTTTCTGCCTCTTCTTTTGATTTACTCTAGCCCAATCCATCATAAATTCTAAATCTGATCGCTTTGCTCCCTGACTTAAAACTATTTAGGATTTGATGGAGATGGACAGGATAGAGTCTGCTGGGTCTCTGCCCTGTGTGCTTCTCACTGGTGCAGGGGAAACGAGAACCTTTCAGGCCATAAGCAGGGAGATGTACCGATCAGTATTTCATTCATTCTTCTTCTCAGCGATAAGCCTTGCGTTGCTGGAGTTTCCTGTTTGGGGGATCAGCCTCTCAGTAGCTGGGTAGATCCCAAATCTTTTCTCTTTTTTTCCAGACAGTCATTTAAGCCCAGCCAACAGTGGAGAAATACTCTACCCAGACGTGAACCTGTCACTGCCCTAGGGGTCCTCCCTGCACTCTCAGGCCTGGCCTGCTCTACTTGGACCCAAGTTGCTGCTGTTCCCTCAACTCTCCTTTGACTCTCCTCCCAGGCTCCCCCACCTTTTTCAGAAATCAAGGTCAGAGTTTACTGCCCAAACATCTAGAAAGCTCTGCCTCCTCCTGAGGGGGTTGACTAAGCATCCCTGGGACCCAAGATGAAAAGGTTCAGTTCTGTGGCCTCCAAGTGCATCCTCAGACTCCCTGGACAGGGCTGGGTGGTGTGATCTCCAGAGTCAAGCCTGGAAGACCTGCTAGGACCCTGCCTGTTGTCTGCTGTCTGATTTGAGTCCTCCTCTGTTCTTTCACAGCACAGAGTTGCTGCTGGCTCTAAGCTTGTCTGACTTGGATCCTCCCTGACCCTCCCCGCTTCCCATATGGCCCTCCCTTGAGACTTGGTGCTGAGCATGCCAGAGCTGGGCTTCCTTCCAGAACGCATGGTCATCGTGGTTCCCCATACACTTCAAACCACAATGGCTCTCTAATGTCTAAAACCTCACGTCTAAATTCCTCCGTCTGACTTCAGGGCCACCCTGTTTCTCAACCGCATTTCCCTGCTGCTCCTTCTCACTCCTTTTTCCTTCTGGCCCATCAGCTGGCCTCCTCGCTGTGCTCCATTAACCTTCAGTGGAGCTTTCATTTTGAATGCCCTTCACTTCTTCAAATCTTCCCCAGCCTTTAAACCTCAGTTCTAGATCCACTTTTTTGTTGAAGTCCCCCCACCTTTTTTTTTTTTTTAACATTTTCAAGAAACTATAAAGATACACATGTTTTAACAATTAACACACAAAAATCTTATCTCTTGTGTGCATATAACATTTAAAATCTATTTTATCTAATATTACTACAGCTACTTGTGCTTTCCTTTGGCTACAGCTTACATAGAATATCAATTTCCATCTCTTCACTTTCAATCTATGTGTATCCTTGGGTCCAAGATAAATCTCTTGTGAGCAGCATATAGTTAAATCATATTATTTAATCCATTCTGTCAATCTTAAATATAATATAATCATTATAAAGTCTGTGTTTGTACAATAAACTTCATAAGCCAATTTAAAATTAAGGCAAACAAGGAAAAAATACAGATACCAGCATTTCTTGAATTCTAAATATTAAACCCTAATTTGAATACTATTTGATTAGGTATCAAAACAGTTTATATTCTCAAAATGTCAAGTAGAAAGTTATTAAGAAACATCAACTTTGCTATAGCAATGAACTGTGTCACTGAACATTTTCACATTTTTGATTTCAGGAAAATATAAAGATATAAGTATTTTTTACAAATAATATATGAAAATCTTCTCTCATGTTTTCATAGCATTTAAAATCCATTTTATCTGATATTACTATACTTGTGCTTTCTTTGGTTACAACTTATGTAAGGTATCTATTTTCATCCTTACTCTTTCAATCTGTTTGTATCCTTGGGCTAAGGTAAGTCTCTCACAAGCAGCATATAGATAGATCACATTATTTAATCCATTCTGTCAATTTCTTTTAATTAGCGAATTTCATCCATTAACATTCAAATTTACTACCGTAGAAGAAATTCTTGGGTCTAGCATCTTATCATGTTGCTTTTATTTATCAGATGTATATACTTCTCCTTTCTCACTTTTTATGCTTTAAGGGACCCATGCTAAGACTCTTCAATTCTGTACCTTCCTCCAGACCTTCCTCTCTAGGAAGGTTTCAGTCAACAGAGCCCCCTTTAATGTTTCTTGTAGGGCAGGTCTCTTGTTGGCAAATTCTTGTAGCTGTTGTTTATCTGTGAAGATTTTAATCTCTCCCCCAATTTTGCAGGACAACTTGGCAGGATAAAGAATTCCTGGCTGGAAGTCTTTCTCGTTCAGAATCTTAAATATATCACGCCACTGCCTTCTGGCCTCCATGGTGCCTCTTGAGTAGTCTGGGTTCAATCTTATATAGTTTCCCTTGTATGCAATAAATCTTTTTTCTCTTGCTGCTTTCATGACTTTTTTACTTCTCTTCACAATTTTGACATTCTGGTAAATATATGTCTTGGAGTAAACCTATTTGGATTTATTCTATTTGGGATTCATTGGGCTTGTTTAGTTTGGATGTTTAAGTCTTTTCCAAGGGTTGGAAAGTTTTCCCTCATTATATCTTCAATTAGCCTTCCTATCCTTTTACTCTTCTCCCTCTGGTACACCATAATTCATATATTTGTGTGCTTCATGTTGTCTATTATTTCCCTGAAATCAAGTTGCATTTTTCCATCGTTCTTGCCATTTGTCCTTTTGAACATTCAAATTCATTTGTCCTGGACAAATGGACAGGAAAAACTTGTCTGCTTTCTTCCAAGTTCACCATGGACACTCCCAGCTATGAAGCCCAAGGGAAAATCATCCCAAGCCAGCTGTGGGGTAGGTCCCTGTTCTCTCCATCCCAATTTCTAAGTACTTTTCCTAGGACCTTCCTATGCAGGGCAGAAGGTCCTCCACGGTCACTTGCACCTGGGATCCACCATTCCGGACATTTTCTATGGTGTCTCTCATTGTTGCATGGAGATAGGGTGACCCTGGGCTTCTCTACTCCCTTGTTGGAGTCTTTTACAACTATTCTAGCCCACCCCATCTCTACCCTTTCCTAACTCTTACTGCAATAAAAATCAGAATCCATACTGTTCTATGATTTAATTTCATATACTCTGTCTTTTCCCCTCTATTAAGTTGCAGCTTGTTGAGGGCAGGGACTATGTTTTATAATTATTGTTTCTCATACTTAGTATTAGCAGGTGCTCAATAAATATTTATTGATAGACTCAGGATGACTGTTTTCTAATTCTGTTAACTCTGATACTACTTTCTATTCGTATTGTAAAAATGTACACACTGCACTCAGATGTGCCACTCCCTCAACATAGCATATTTTTCTATAGCTGTTCTCACATTATTCTCAAGCCTCCACGCCTCCTTTAGTGTGTACATTTAACATGCCGAATAAAGATAATAGTCTCTTTCTGTTTAAACAGATTCATATCCTTTCATTTTGGAGTTCCCCCTAATCCATTCTCCTTCTGAAGATGTTGTCTCAGTGGAGAAGGAAGCACACTTTCCCCTGTGAGTATTAGGGGTGGTGGTGAGCCATGTGCTGAGATCCATGTGCAGTTCCCTGGGTTCAAGCTGGACTTTGCTGCAGGCTGAGGTGGTCCCTGTGTTTCTTGTGCTGGTGCTTTTGGGGTTTTGCCATCGATCTGGCTTTTCAGGTATCCTGCTGGCACCTTCTATTGTAATCCACGTTTCTGACTATATGGAGTGAATTGTAGCTCCCAAAAGAAATGTTGACATCCTAACCCTTTGTACCTAAGAATGTGACCTGATTAGAAATAGGATCATTGCAGATGGAATTAATTAAATTAAGATGATGTGCCAGTTTGAAAGTATTATGTACCCCAGAAAGGCCATGTTTTAATCCTGATCCTATCTTGTGGAGGCAGCCATTTCTTTTAATCCTTCCTCGGTTGGAAGCTGTTAATTATATTATCTGTATGGAGATGTGGCATTTCCAGTTGTAGGTGTGACCTTTTGATTAGATGGAGGTGTGACTACACCGATACTAAGTAGGTCTTGATTAGTTTGCTGGAGTTCTTTAAAAGAGGAAACATTCTGGAGAGGGTTGACAGAGCAGAGCTGACACAGCACAGCTGACACAGATGCTGACATTTGGAGATACTTGGAGCCCAACAAACACCATGAGAAGTTAAGCAAGCCAGAACCTGGAGAGAGCAAAGGGAAGCCAAGAGATAAAAGCCAGTCTCAGAGAAACAAAGTGAGGAATCTCCACAGGAACAGAGGCTGAAAGCAACAGAGCCCAGGAGCAAGGGACCAGCAGATGCCAGCCACGTGACTTCCTAGCTGACAGAGATGTTCCTGACCCATTGGCCTTCCTTGAATTAAGGTATCTTTCCCTCGATGCCTTAGTTTGGGCATTTTCATAGGCTTAGAACTGTAAACTTGTAATTTATTAAATTCCCTTTTTAAAAGCCTTTCTATTTCTGGTATATTGTGTTCCAGCAGCTTACAAACTATAACAGATGAAGTCATACTGGAACGGTGTAGGCCCCTAATCCAATATGACTTGTGTCCTGATAAGAAGAGGAGAAGAAACAAACAATGCACAAGAGAGTAGATGGCCTTGTGAAGACAGAGGCAGAGATTGGAGTTATGCTGCCACAAGCCAAGGATTCAGAGGCTTGCTGGCAAACCACCAGAAGCTAAGAAGAGGCAAGGAAGGATTCTCTCTTGCAGACTTCAGACTTCTAGTTTTCTGAACTGTGAGACAACAAATTTCTGTTGTTTTAAACCACCAAGTTTGTGGTACTTTGTTGCAGCAACTCCAGGAATTGAAGACACTGACTATTTATTTACCTCTTGTCAGGAAATCTCCACAAAGGAGCCTTGGGAATTTTTAGAGACCTGCATGCAGTCTGGAGGAGGACCAGCAGCCCTGTCTTAACATCTAATATCCTCCATCTGTAGATGCTATGTTGCTCCAGCTAAGCTGAAGTCAGGACTTCTCAAAGGGGTTAAAGTTGTCTGGGGCATTGCCATGGAAAGGGAGGAACAAATTCCACTGCTCTTTGAACCCCCTTAAGGTAACTGATCATTTATAGCACCCATTTCCCCTCTGGGATGCTAGAAGGGGGCAACCAAAACACATTGTCCTGACCTGTCCTTCTTTCCCATTCTTGTTCCCATTGTCAGAACAGAGGGCCTTTCCCCTGGGAGTTCCTGCTGTGTGACTCCTTCTCTTACCAGGTTGCCCTTGATTTTCCCTCACTAACAGTAAAATCCTATGCTCCCACATCTGGACTTTACTCTTGATCTATAAAGGAGAGCTTTTGGAATTTGTAAAAACCGATTTCTCTTTCCCCAAATTCTGTATTTCAAGGCTATTTTCTCGTCACAGCTTCAAGAGAGTTATAGCTGAACATGGCCTCTATTTGTTCTAGGTAGCTCTCTTCTCCTTCCCTGGAAAAATGAGCCTTCATGGTGGAACATTATTTATAAAGAAACAAAAAAAAAATACATCAAATTTAATATTTTCAAAATATTGTTTTTGTTACAAGTAAGATTTTGACTAACACTGGTTGCAGAAGATGATATTTCTGTCAATATAAGAAATAACAACTCAGTCCAAAGTTGCCATATACTAAATATTTTTAGTTATTAATGGAGGTCAAGAACATTTTGCAAATAATTTCACCATTTTGAGTATCAATGACCACTTGCCGTGGTTGCCACACAACTGACTTCAGATTATTTGCCCAGAATGTCCTTAGAAGTTAAGTCTTGAATTACAGACAGTTTTCAATTACCAGCACTAACTTGGTTTAACAACTCAACATTTTTAGGGAAATTACTATACCCAGGACATTATATTGTATCCTCTGTGGTGGAAAGAATAATCTCATGCCATTTCTAAAATGTTTCTAATATTAAAATTCAACAGATCTAGAAGTCAGACAGATAAAGCTCATCTTCCCATAAAAGGATTTCTTACTCCTCTACTTCATTCCGCCTTTTCTATGTAAACATAGAACAAAATCAGTGGAATCCTTGAGTAACTCGAAAACTTTCAGATGGGAACCCTTGATTATAATTCCTTTTTAGCATGTTTTAATTTTTTTTTTTGATTTTCCATGATTTGAGAAACAATTGCTAATATTTGGAGGTACTATGGAACCCAGTTTTGGTTCCAGAATTGGGTTGAGATGAAAACAGTTATACTTTTGGTCTGGTAGGAAATGTATTAATGCGACACTTAGAAGATGGAGCCAATAAGACACTCGGAACTAAGAAACAAGAAAACCGAAGATAAAAGAGATTTTAAAAATTGGCACACTTCAGTTGACTATGTAGGTCTTTGTATGATTCTTGGTCCTGGCAGGAAACAGATTGGATGCCCAAGATTGGTGACTGAGGAGAGTTTAATGAAGAACTTTTTATAAAAATGTGTTGACAATGTTAACAGATGCCAAAAAGGATGATGAAGAGCTGGTAATGCTGTAATGCTACTATCACACCTTGGTGAGCAGAGAGTGAGCAGTTATCACAAACTGATTATAGTGAGGGGTGCTCAAAAGAAGCTCTGGTTTTTGGTAGAGGAATGTAGCAACTTCCAATCTACAGTGTGGCAAGGAGGAAGCCAGAAGAATATCAAGCTCTTTCTTTCCTCCCACTCTCTAATTGCCAGCCTGTTCCTTCTTTTAGTTATACCCAATGAAAGCCAGGAGCAAGGAAACCTCATCAGTACAGTCAGCAAATATCAGCCTCTTTGGCCACAGAAAGAGATGGAGAAGAGTGGGAAGTGGAGAGTAGATCTGAAGGACAATATGGAGTAGTCCCTAGGATAGGAATTTGGAAAATTAATTGCCTTTTGGTTGTGGTGTGGTGGAGGCCAGTTTACGCTTTTTTTTTTTTTTAAAGGCTAAGAATTCCCTGATTCTGTCTTTTAATATCCTTCCCCTATTGTCATCTCTTCACCCTGGAAAGCCTATGACCTATATACCTTTTTTTTTTGCATGGGCAGTCACTGGGAATCAAACCTGGGTCTCCGGCATGGCAGGTGAGAATTCTGCCACTGAGCCACCATTGCACCATCCATATACCTTTTTTCTTCTTTAATATTTTATTGAGAAATCTTCACACACATACAATCCATACCTGGTAAACGATCAGTAGTTCACAATATCATCACTTTGTTGTGTATTTGTCACCATAATCATTTTTAGAACATTTGCATCACTCCAGAAAAAGAAATAAAAAGAAAAGAGTCCTACGTCTCATACCTCTTATCCCTTCCTCTCATTGACCACTAGTTTATCAACCTACCCAATTTTTTGCCTTTTATCCCCCAATCATTTTTTTATCCTTATTTTTACTCATCTGTCCATACCCTAGATAAAAGGAGCATCAGACACAAGGTTTTCACAATCACACTGACCTATACCTCTTGTTTTAGTTTGCTAAAGCTGATGAAATGCAATATACTGGGAATGGGTTGACTTTTACAATGGGGATTTATTAACTTACAAGTTTACAATTCAGAGGCTATGAAAATGTCCATATCAAGACATCATCAGGATGATACCGTCTTCCTGAAGACAGGCTGCTGGCTATCCAGGACTCCTCTGTCACATGGGAAGGCACAGGGCAACATCTGCTTGTCTCTCCCTTTTCTCCCCAGTTTCATTGTTTCCAGCTTCTGGCTTCAGTTAGCTTCCTGAGCTTCTGCTTGTTTCTCTGTTTTAGCTTCTGTGTCTCTTAGCTTCTGTTGGGCTTTTCTTATGTCTTCTGTCTGTCTTTTATCTCCTTATAAAGTACTCCAGTAAGAAAATTAAGACTCACCTGGGGCATACATCAACTGAAATACCCTAATCAAAAGGTCCCATCCACAGGAATGGATTAGCTGATGTTTTCTGAATGTGATCTTTTCTGGGGTACATTCAGCTTTAAATCATCACACCTTTGCATATAAAATCTGGTCTCTCACAAGGTTCAGCTCAAATGTTACCTTCTTCATGCTGCTATTCCTCTTAATTGGGTCCAAAGTGATCTTCCTCCTCTGAAGTCCTGTTGGAGATGGTCCTTCCCACAAAGTGATTCTAACTTCTATTGTTATTTATAAACACATCATATGAATCTCACTGTATAATAAATTCTTGCGACAGACCCAATTTCATTCACCTCTATAAGCTCTTGCAGGACCAGCACAGTGCCTTGACATTAACACAGTAACTTAATGTTTAGTGTATGAAGGAATTTAGTATAAGGAGCTATCTAGTTTTCTTCACATTTGTTAGTTGGAAGGGTTGACAATGCGTTTCCATTTTTAACTCAGCCATTTCATGCTCCTATTCAACAAAGACTGCCTCTAGGTTGAGGGCACTGTTGGTTGTCTGTCCAGCATTTCCTCTTGCTTCCTTTAACAGAGACCATAATTTTTTCAAGCCTTCACTCTTCTCCATGCAGCCATGTATCACAGAGTAGCTTACCCTGGGCTAGAATAACTTAAGGGTCATTCTTTCCCTTTTACCAGGAATAGGTTTAGGAATGGACATTAAACTAAATTTTGGCTACTAAGCCTTGAGTTTGCTTGTGATTTTCAAGAAAGTTCTTTCCTCTTTGAAGACAAATCCAATTATTAATGACACCCTCTTTACAACCAGGAGAGGAACCAGCTTTAAGATAATGTCAGTGTGGATTACAGAGCAGCAATATGGAAAGAACCTGGACTCTGGCTAACACCATTGAGGGCAATCAGAAACCTGTCTTATCTGTAAAATTCTGCTTTTGTGAATAAATAGATTTCCTTATCTGGAAAGACCTTTGAGTTGGGTTTTCTATTACTCTATGTCTGAAAGCAGGCACAGGCACTCTGCTATTGTTTTGCTCTTTAACACTGCTGATCTATGAGCCAAAATATAATTAAATAGCTCTCTGAAGGTTTAGATTCACTCTATGGCCAGGAATGTGAGAAAGGCTTATATGAGAGAGACCCAGTCAAGGTGGTAACACTATATATCATTACACTGGTATCCTCTAGAGCCTGAAAATTTGTTATTTATTCATTTCAGGATTCTGTTAAATGAAAGCTAAAAGTAAGAAAATGTTTATTTGCTGCCACTTGCCCATTATATTGGACCTGGATTTTTTTTTAAAAAAATAATGTCTCCAAAATGTTAAAGCTGTCACCCCCAGCCCCCCTCTCACCCCCCAAAAAGCCTTTTCCTTTTGAAAGTAAGTTTGGGCCTTAAGCGTTGACCCAGAATAGATCAGCAACAGTATCATCAAAGTAAAGCTTGCCAAAGGAGACCTTCTTCCCTGTACTCTTAGCTGGACTTGATGTTTCACAATAGGGAGGAAATAGGGCTATTCATGTGGCTAATTGACAAGCGAATTTCACAGAGAGATTTATTTTGCCCTTCCTTGCAATTTAGATTGGAAGTCAAAAATCAGCTTGTGTTCAAATAAAACTCCATGCAGAGTGATTATTGGAAGCACTACAATTTCAGTAAGCACAAGGAAGGGGGTAGTTATTGACAGAATTAATGGTTACTTTATTAGTAATTTCCAGGTACTTGTTTTTTGTGGGTAGAATCATTTTTCTCCACCTAGCTCCCTAAGCAGGAATGGACAGAATCTTCTCAATGTAGTTTAAGAAGTTGGGAGCCAATATATTAGAAGTAAAAGGACAGCATTTGATTGGGGCATCTGTGACTGAAGAATTGAGAAAAACCATCAGAAATTTTGAAAGAGGGAAAACAAAGGGGACTGGAGCCAATTGAAGAAGGAAGAAAAACAAGAGGTCAAGAATAAGAAAGCATATAGGAAAATGACAGAGGAGAAGTGTAAAGTCCACCAGGTATAATTAAAGAATAATAGTCAAACTTGATACACTTTTTTCATGGTGACAGTTAAAAGATACATTTATTGGTGCTTACTAAGTGGGTACATCCTGTAGGACTCCCCCCCCCCCCTCGAGCTGGTTCAAATAATAGATGATTCAAAAACTAAAGGGAGAAGAACTCTAGTTACATTTATCTGAAGGCTGTGATATCTTGGTCAGTCAATGTGCATCTATTCCCTAAAATCAAGTAGGAAGGATCTGCTCTCTTTCTGGTGTCCCATGGGTTTCATAAAACTGATTTCTAATCTGTTTTTCCTTTGCCTCTTTTTATGAAAAAAATACACATTTTTGTGAAATTAATCATTTAATCTAGATATGGTTTTGTCCATCTGCTATATGAGTTCCTTTATTTTTATAAGTCATGAGAAACAATGTTTCTCAAAGTGATCTGTGTGGGCAATGGACTTCAGAATCAACTTTGTTAAAAAGTAGCCCAAATGATCTGGTGATTTTTTTTTTTTTTATTTTACTTGGGCAGACACTGGGAAATGAACCCAGGTCTCCAGCATGGCAGAACTCTGCCACTGAGCCACCGTTGCCCTAAATGAAGATTCAATTTTTTTTTTTTTTTCCTTTTTGCATGGGCAGGCACCAGGAATCAAACCTGGGTCTCTGGCATGCCTGCTGAGCCACTGTGACATACATGATGGGGTATTTTAAACAAGCATTCCAGACAATTTTTACAAATGCTAATGTTGAAAAACACTGGTCTAGATCTTAACTTTCTTGAAACGAGACCCATATCATTTATTTTTGTTTCCTCCTAATGCCCAGCACATGGAAGGAGGTTGACACATAATTTTTGGAGGAATGACTCTAAGAGAGATAAAACTGTCAAAAACTAGGCTTTGAAGTTCCTTATTGCCCAGTCTCTATCTATCTCCAGAGTAGGCCTTATGCATGTGTTATGATTCATTATCTTCTGTATTTTGGGACTTACCAGGCACTCTTGGTAAAAAATATCTTTATATACCTGTTCAACTGTCTGAAACAATGTCTTTATAAATGCATTACTTTGGGTTAAACAAACTACCCTTTGTTTTAGTTAACTATTGCTGTATAACAAATGATCCCCAAACGTATCAACTTAGGGCAACAGACCTGTGGGTCAGCAGTGGGCATAGATGCATGGTTCTGGCTCAGGGTTTCTCATGAAGTTGCAGTGAAGCTGCTGGCTGCGGCTGTAGTCAAGTGAAGCCTTGATACGTCCACTGGCATCCCCCAGAGCAAGTGATCGGAGAGAGTGCAAGAGGAAGCAACTTGCCTGCTATGACCTAGTCTCAGAAATGACAAGTTGCCACTTCTGCCATATTCTATTTGCTAGAATGAGACACCAAGTCTAGCCATACTCAGCTGGAGTGGAATGAAGCTTCACCTTTTGGATGGAGGAGTATCAAAGTATTTGTGGATATATTTTAAGACCACCACATCCTTTAAAATTAGAATGGAGTAGGGAGATAAAAATAATAAATAGCCTCTAACCAATCACACAGTAGCATGGATTAATTTAATCAGATCAGATCCTTCTGAAACAGGAAGTTTAATTTTTTGAGGTTGTGCTGGTTAAGTGGAAGGGAAAGAAGTAAGTTTAGAGCATAAGGGCTGAACCGAGGGAGGGCTAGTTTAGTTTGAGGCACTTAGAGGATCGCACAAAGGTACTGGGTACATGGAAGTAAGGAGGGAGAGGAAAGAGATATCCTGAGAAAAGCAAGACCTTGTATTTTTTCTTGGCTTGTCAGTAAGGGCAGCTGCACAATTTGACATTGTTTCAGTTTGGGGGATATGTTATTCCTAGGCATAATTTGTCTTGGAAATTGTTTATGATGCCTTAGGTTCAACAGGAATTGTAAGCCCTTTGATCCAGTATAAAGTGTGGGCATATATAACATTTGTTGCCTTTTTAATGATTATAAAAGTAGTAAGTATTCATTGTAAAAAATGCAAAAAAAAAAAAAAAAGAAATCAAGTTAATCACTTATAATTTCATCACCTTGTGAAATTCATGCCTAGCATTTGGGGGGACATCCTTCCTGTTTGTCAGCTCATTTTTTCCATGTATTTTGAAAACCAGGTGGGATCCCTCCATCAGAATTCTTGGGTGCAAGTAACAGAGATCTGCTCTGGGTGTATGCAATCATTAAGCCATTATTTCTCAGCTCCAAACCTTTCCCTCTATATTTTGCTTTGCGATGCTGGGGCTGGAATTCTGCAAACCGTATTTTGCTTTGCCAGCTGGCTCCATGTGGGTTTTGACAATAGTGGGAACTAAAGAGAAACTGTGAGGCTGGAGGAGGGAGAAAGGACTTGTTCCTTCCTCTCTGCTTAATGTGAGCTTGTCATCTGCTTCCTGTGTGTCACCCTAGCAATACATCTTCACTCAGCAGCATTTATTTCCATAGGAGTAACGGAATGCTGTTGGTAGTTTTTCCAATGTTTGCAGAACGAACCCCATCACACTCACTTTATACACCAGAAAAAACTGAGCTGTGGCCCCTTCTCAGAGGTCGGAATCTTAGCTCCATTGGGCCTCATACCTATGCTGATAAGTTTTCCCCTTTTCTTTTTGTTTCTTCAACCCTAGGAGTGGTAGCTCCTTCCTCTACGATACCTCAGAGTTTTCTTTTCATGATTTTATTATTAACATGTTTTTACCACGTTAACATTTACAAAAAATATTAAATTCTTTCTATTCACATAACTTCTATGTTTTTCTCTTTCCTCACTGGAACCTGACTACACTGGCTAACTCACGTAGGAGAGGAATTTATTGAAATGATACTGGGTAGCTCACAGAGTGAATAGAATAGCTAGCAAACCAGGTTGGGAAAGTTAGGAAACCAAGCCAAGTATAGCTTGCAAGGACGCTTTGGCCAAGCCACTGCTGCTAGGGCCTCCAACAATGCTGCATCTACTTCCACCACCACTGCCGCAGTGAGCCAGCTTTCCATTGTCCTCATGTCCTTGCATCATGTGCTCAAGACTCAGTCTTCCTGGGGCGAGCGTCTGATTGGCTAAGTCATGCTAGGTTATACTAAGTTATGCTGTAGAAACAAACAACCTCTAAATCTCAGTGACCTAAGATCACTGCCTGCCGTGCATGTGCATCGTGAGCCAGCACCACCTCGTCCTCACTCCCAGGTCCCAGGCTGACAGAGTGTTGCAATTAACCAGGCAGAGAGAAAGTCCCTACACAGTAGTGGCTGTCAAGTCATATGGCCACATCTAACTTCGAGGGAGTGGGAAACTGAATCTTTCTACATGCCCAGGAGAACTAGAAATGTCAGGTGTATTGGACTAATGTCTGTCACACCAAACTTAGGTAAGATGCCTGCTTTCTGGGTGTACCTGTAATAACAGGTAGCAGCAGTTGGGAGCTTTTGGGATTCATCTCTTCCCTGGTATACACACACACATGCATACACACACACAGTGGAAGGGGGGAGGATTTCCCCAAGGAAACTAGGGAATGCCCCATGGGAACGGAACAGGGTTGAGCAGCCTAAATGGCAATGTAGGAGGCGAATGTCTACTACATGAGCTTATTATTTTGTTTTTCTTCCTATTTTCTTTTTCCTGTGGGTGCAGTACATACTCTGGGGGAAGAGGACCTGTCTGGTTCACAAACACTCCCCCTGTTCTCTGAGATCTGTCATTCTACCCCCAACACTGGCCTTTGACAACCTTATTTGTACCTTGTGACCCTGCTCTCTTGGCCACTTCTCATTAGATCAGAGACATACACTTGATAAGATCTGGGCCTAGCCAGTTCTCTGTCACAAGAATTTGGACTGAGAGTCCCAGAGACCTATAATCGAGCTCTACAAGGGTCTACAAAGTACTACTGCTTAGGTCTTTACATGGCATTTGCCTGGTTCTTGCTCTGCCTGCGGCCTGTAGGTTCAACTTTTCCTTCCAGTCCAATAATAAGCCGGGGTTCTTTCCACAAATTCTCTTTTGCCTAAGCAATTTCAAGTCAGTTTTGTTATGATACACAGTCAAAATTAGACAGTAAACATTTTTTTCAGGTCATTAAATGATTTTTTAAAAGATAATTTAAAAGATGATCCATAATTAATCTTCTTCTATTGTTGTCTATTTGGTTTGCTTGAAAATATTCCCATATTTTACATCTTTACTTACCTGATGTGCCAGTTTGAAGCTATTATGTACCCCAGAAAAGTCATGTCCTTTGATCCTCATTCAATATTGCTGGGTGGGATCTGTTTTATTGTTTCCATGAAGATGTGACCCACCCAAATGTGGGTGGTAACTTTTGATTAAATGGTTTCTATGGAGATGTTTCTCTACCCATTCAAGGTGGGGTTGCTTACTGGAACCCTTTAAGAGGGAACCATTTTGGAAAAATCTTGAGAGCAGAGAAAGCCACACAGCCAGATACCTTTGGAAATACAGAAGGAGAAGACTCCCAGGGAGTCCTTATGGAACTAGAAGCCAGGAGAGAAAGCTGGCAGATGTCGCCATGTGTCTTTTCAGCTGAGAGAGAAACCCTGCATGTCATTGGCCTTCTTGAGCCAAGCTATCTTTTCCTGGATGCCTTAATTTGGACATTTTTATAGCCTTGTATTAACTTGGACATTTTCACGGCCTTAGAACTGTAAACTTACAAGTTAATAAATTTCATTTTTAAAAGTGCTTCTGTTTCTGATACATTGCATTCCAGCAGCATTTACAAACTAAAACACCTGATTTAAAAATTTATTTTAATTTTATAATTAAATTATAAAAATTTAATTTTTATAATTAAAATTTGATAGTTACAAAGAATCTATGTAACACTTAAGGGAGTTTTGAAGGCATATAATAAAATGAACATCCATCAACTCAACACCTAACCCAAGAACCAAAACATTTTCAATCCTTTTGAGTCCCTTGCATGTCCCTCTCCTTCTGCCCTACCTCCATGGCTACTCCTGGTGTGCCAGGGTGCTGGTGAAATATTCTATGTGGATCCTTTTCTGTATAAACAATTTGACTGAAAATATATTACAAATTCATGGGCCCATCTAGGTACAATGATTTATCAATGAGGATTTAGAATAATAGATAGAGGAGAGTTTCTTAGATATTAGTTTATTGTTGATTCAAAGTATATGAAGATTCTTCCTACTGCCCAGGAACCATCTCTTTGTATTCCTTAATGTCAGATAATTTCACATCTCCCACCAAGAGGAAAAGGTAGCCAAATTGTATTATTCATGGAATGTCAGGGCTCTTTGGACCCTGTAGTTTGGAAACAATACAGCTCCTCCTGCTTCCAGGGTTTCTTTTTTTTTTCCTTCAGATTCCTATAACATTGTTCAGGATCTAAATAAATGTGATTGGGACATGGTTCAATGCATAAAGCTAAGAGAATGACAGTGAAATCACAGGTGGCAGGCAGGTTGAGGTTGAGCGTTGTCCTGGGTCTAAGAGCAATACTGCCTGCTGGTGACCAATCTACCTTTCTGTTTATTATCTCTTCACTTTTCCTTATAGTTTACCACCTAAGTATGTATCTGGAACAATCTGTTTAGTTTTGCCTATTTTAAAAATTTATTTAAAGAAAATTATACTATAATTCACAAATTCTGCAATTTTTTGCCCAACATTACATTTTTGAAATCAATCTTTATTAATATGTATAGTTCATTTGTTTTTTATAGTTTTATTAGATAAGTTGGAGGTTTACAGAAAAATCATGCAGAAAATACAGAGTTCTCATGTACTAGCCCTTCATATACACACAATTTTCTCTATTAGCACTTTGCATTAATGTAGTACCCCTGCTACAAATGATGAAACAATATTTTTACAATTATACTATTAACTATATCCATGGTTTACAACATGGCTTACTGTATTGTACAGTACTATTTTTTTAAACATATTTTTATTGACAAATCTTCACACATATACAGTTCGTACATGGTATATAATAATGGCTCACAATATCATTACATAATTGTGTATTCATCACCATGATCATTTTTAGAACATTTGCATCACTCCAGAAAAAAGAAATAAAAAGAAAAAAGAAAAAACTCACTCATTCCATATCACTTATCCCTCCCTCTCATTGACCACTAGTATTTCAGTCTACCCAATTTATTTGACCCCTTATCCTCCCTATGATTTATTTATTTGTATCCATATGTTTTTATTTATCTGTCTACACCTCTGGATATAAGGTGCATTAGACACAAGGTTTTTATAATCACACAGTCACATTGTTAAAAGCAATATTGTTATACAATTGCCTTCAAGAATCAAGGCTATTGGAACACAGCTCAACAATTTCAGGTACTTCCCTCCATTCGCTTCAATACACCATAAACTAAAAAGGGATATCTATATGGTGCATAAGAATAACCTCCAGGATAACCTCTCAACTCTGTTTGAAATCTCTCAGCTACTGAAGCTTTATTTTGTCTCATTTCTCTCTTCTCCCTTGTTTTAGTTTGCTAGATGCTGGAATGCAATATACCAGAAACAGAATGGTTTTTAAAAAGGGGAATTTAATAAGTTACTAGTTTACAGTTCTAAGACTGAGAAAATATCCCAATTAAAACAAGTCTGTAGAAATGTCCAATGTAAGGCATCTGGGGAAAGATACCTTGGTTCAAGAAGGCTGACGATGTTTAACGTTTCTCTCTCAGCTGGAAGGGCAAATTGCGAACATGGCAGCATCTGCTGGCTTTCTCATGGCTCTACCAAAAGGGACTCTCTCCAAAATGTTTCCTCTTTTAAAGGATTCCAGCAAGCAACTCCACCTTCAGTGAGTGGAGACACACCTCCATGGAAATCATCTAATCAAAAGTTACTACCCACAACTGGATGGGTCACATCTTCATGGAAACAATCAAAATGCTCCCACCCAGCAATACTGAATGAAGATTAAAGGGTATGGTTTTTCTGGGGTCCACCACAGATTCAGACCAGTACATCCCTTTTGTTCAAGAAGGATTTCTCAATCCCATGCTGTCTTAGATTATCACCAGAAGTCAGATCCCATGTTGCCAGGGAAACTTACACCCCTGGGAGTCATGTCCCACCCTGGGGGATGGGGAGGGGGTGGGAGTTCACCTACTAACTTGGTTTAGAGAGAGAGGCCACATCTGAGCAACAAAAGAGGCTCTCTAGGGGTGACTCTTAGGCAGAATTATACGTACGTTTAGCCTATTCTTTGCAGAAATAAATTTCACAGGAGCAAACCCCAAGATTGAGGACTCAGCCTATTGATTTGGTTGTCCCCAATGCATGTGAAAATATTAGGAACTCTCCAAATGGGGAAGTTGGATATTTTCTCCTTTCTCCCAGGTGCCCCAAAGGGACTTTGCAAATATTTCTTTATTCACTACCCAAATCACTGTGGGATATATTGGGGCATCACACTACCCCCAACATACCAACAGGATTTCATGCCCTATTCAAGATGCCATGTACTTATGTAAACTGACCATTGAAGTTAACTTAGGTAATGTGTTACCCAAAATATTAATTTTGCACCAAATAAACATTTCTCCCTTTGGTTTCACACAGAAGTTGAAAATATGGACAATATCATCTCATAGGATTTTTAAGAGGTCTTGGTGACTTGATATTTATAAAGTGCTTAGAGCAAGATGATTGACATTGCAACTGCCATTGTGTTTGTATTATTATTTTTACTACTACTACTACTACTACTACTACTACTACTACTACTACTACTACTACTACTACTACTACTACTACTACTAGTACTACTGCATCACTGTCTTCTCTGTAACTAAAGATTAATTTTGAAAGGAGTTATTCCATTGCTACCAACAGAACATTTCTTCCATATGTATGTGAAGATTTTATGACTCCTTTGAATTTTTAAAAATATTTTCATTGTAAACAACAAACAAACATACAAACATTCTTGACATACAAAGTTCTTGACATGGTGTACAATCAATGGCTCACAATATCATCACATATTTGTGTACTCATCACCATGATCATTTTTTGAACATTTGCATCTCTCCAGCAAAAGCAATAAAAAAGAAAAAAGAAAGAACTCATACAAGTTCACTTGTTTCAGTTGCAGCAGATTTTTTCATTGTATAATCATGCCAGAATTTATCCATTCTACTGTTGATATACACTTGGGAGTCTTGAGACCAAAAACATATGAGAATTATTGCTCTATATCACTTATGCCCTGGTCCTTAAAACAAAAACAAACAATTTTATTTTCATTCTTTTGGATATTTTCATTCTATTGTTCTCTTTTGAGCACCTTGTAATTTAATCTTAATTTCTGAGATGACTTCATGCCTTTACTTTCTTTCTGACCTAAGTTAATTGTTTCACATTTTCTTTTTGTCTATTTTTATTCAGTTTTTTATTCATGGTGTTCCTTTACATAAGCTACTGCTTGTTTGCTTACATTTAATTCATATTGGAGCATGCTTTACAATTTTTCTCTGCTTTCCTGGTGGTGTTTTTTTTTTTTAACTGAAACATATAAATAAATATAGAAGTATATAAAAAGGATTTTTTTTTCAGTTAGTAGAAAAATTTGGATCCTTAGTGCTTTCTTGTTGTAGAAGCTTTGCATGGTGGTTGCCTACCTGTAGTGGTTTGAAGCTGTATGTACCTCAGAAAGGCATGTTCTTTAAATTAATCCATTCCTGTGGGCGTGGACCCATGGTAAGTAAGACCAAATCAGGCTACTTCAGTTAAGGTGGGGCCCTACCTCATCCAGGATGGGTCTTAATCCTATTGTTAGAGTCCTTTATATGCTAATGAAATTCAGATGGAGAAAGAGAAAGCCACAGAAGCAAGCATTAGCAATGAAACCAGGAAGAGAAGGGAGAGAACAGTAGGTGCTGCCATATGCTTTGCCATGTGGCAGAGAACACAAGGATTGCCAGCAGTCAGACTTTGGGAAGAAAGCCTGGACTTGCTGATGCCTTGATTTGGATGATTTTCTCAGCGTCAAAACTGCAAACTAATAAATTTCCATTATTTAAAGCCAACTCATTTCACAGTATCTGTTTTCAATAATTTAGGAAACTAAAACATTACCTTTTTCTGTTAATTTTCAAATGCTTTGGATTTTTCTTAATCAGCAATAGCATGTCTATGGAGTGGGTGAAGCTCCTGTTGGTACAGTGAAGTGCTGGGGATGGTCAGTGCATCTTCTGATTGCATGACTCCTTTGTTTCTGTAGGATCCTTGATTTCCACTGTTTGTTTGCTTCTTTTTTTCCACTTCATTAAGAGATGCTCTCCCTCGAAATTGCCTCCTTCTCACCTAGAAGTGGTGTTCCTTAAGATTACTTTTCTTTGGTCTACCCATTTTTTAAGCTCTTTCCTTTTGATTCTTTAGTACACCTGATCTCAGAGCTGTTCTGCTCAATTCTGTGTGGGCTGCATCAGATTCCTTGCTCCAGTGTGGGCTCTGGAACTGGATCTATTGGTTTTGGCTGTTTATTTATTCACTTCCCTGTAAATTGATGTTTGTAGTATTCTCTTAGTCATACTCTTGATATGCCTTTGGGCAGTTTTGTTTTCTCTTCTTGTTGATCTATATGCCTTCTGGAGGATGTATGGGGAGAATTTCAGATTTGGGTAGTAGCTTTTATCCTATAGGAATCCGAAGGGGATGCATTTAAAAATTTTTCTTTCCTAACTATGACTAGTCTATAGACATGTAATTGAGTTCAAATATTTTTTGTATCCTATAGTCTTGCTAATGTTAGAATTAATAAAATAGATTACTTTGGAATCTTCAGGTAGACCATCATATCTGTGAATAAGGACAGTTTTGTCCTTTCCTTTCCAATTCCTCTTAATCATTTCTTTTTCTTGACTTACTGCTCTGGCCAGAATGTTCAGTACAATTTTGAATAGAAGTATTGATAGCAGACACCCTCATCTTATTCTCAATCATAGAGAGAATACCCTCAACATTTTGCAATTAAATATAATGTTTGCTATAGGTATGTGGTATATACCCTTTATCAGATTAAAAACTCTTATCTTCCAATTTAAAAAAGAATTTAATGGTGAATGACTGATTACTTTTTACTCTATTTATTGAGGAAATCATATTTTCAACTTTTAAGCAGACAATATGACAGATTAATATAAATATTCTGTTTTTAATATTTATAATTTTTTATGATGCTAAGCCACCCTAGCATTCCAGAGAGAAACTTAACTTGATCATGATGCATTACCTTTTTTTTATACATCGCTAAGCTTACTTTGCTAATATTTTGTTTAAGATTTTTACATCTATATTCAAGAATGAGACTGACTTGCAATTTTCCATTTCTTGTACTATTCTTGTCTGGTTTTGGTATCAAGTTTATTAGCATTCAAAAATGAGTAGGTAGGTGTTTTGGTTTACTAAACCTGCCAGAATGCAATATACCAGAAATGGATTGGCATTTACAAAGGGGATTTATTAGGTTACAGATTTACAGTTTTGAGGTCATGAAAATGCCCAAATTAAGGTATCCAGAGAAAGATACCTTGACTCTGAAGAAAGGCTGATGGCATCCAGGGTTCTTCTTTCAAATTGGAAGGTGCATGACTGCTGGCCTGTCTCTCCAAAACGTCTCTGGCCTTCTGTATGTCCTTGATTGCTCTTCCTGGGGCATTTCTGTCTCTGAGCAATCTCTAAAATGCCCCCTTAAAGAACTCCAGCAAGCGGATGAAGACCCACCTTGAATGGGGGCAGGGGTCACATCTCCATGAAAACAACCTAATCAAAAGGTCCCACCCAAAAATAGGTCTGCTGCCAAAAGATTGGATTAAAAGAACATAGGTTTTTCTGGGGGTACATAATAGATTCAAACCAGGAGAGTAGGTATTATCTTTCCATACTCCAGAGGAGTTTACATAATATGGAATTTTCTATTCCTCGAAACTCATGTAAAGTTTATCTGGAAAACTATCTGCATGTGCAGATGTGTGACAAGGAAACTATGCATCTTGACCTGGTGTTTTTTCCTAAAGGGAAGATTTTTATATGATACATTTAATTTCTTAAAATGTTTATAAGACTTGAGGCTTTTTCCTTCTTCTTAAGCCAGTTTTGGCAAGTTCATTTTTTTTTCTAGGAATTCGTCCATGTTGTGTAAACTTTCCAATTTATAGAATTTCCTTCTTATATTTTTAATTTCTGATGTATTGAGTTATGCCTCCTTTTCAGTTCTGACGTTTTGTATCTGAACATTTTCATTTTTCTTGATAAGATATATCATCAATGGCATTTATTTATTAATCTTTTCAGAGTGCACATTTTTGCCTTTGCTGATTACTTTTATTTCCATTTTATGTATTAATGGCAATCCTGCTTAAACTCTTCTAAAAAATTTAAAAGGAAGGAATACAACCAAACTCATTCTATGAGGCCATCATCACTCTAGTACTAAAGCCAGATAAAGATAATATGATAAAAGAAAAAAATATAGACCAATTTCTCTTATGAATATAGATGCAATGTCCTCAACAAAATACTTGCAAATTGAATCCAACAGCACATTAAAAGATTAATACATGATGATCAAGTGGATTTATTCTCTGATATGCAAGAGTGGTTCAACACAGGAAAATCAATTAATGTAATGCAGAACATTAACAAATTGAAGGGGAAAACACATGATTATCTTGATTGATGCAGAAAAGGCATTTGGCAAAACACAGCATCCTTTCTTGATAAAAACATGTTGAAAGTTAGGAACAGATGGAAGCTTCCTCAACATGATAAAGAGCATATATGCAAACCCCACAGCTAATATCTTACTCAGTGGGGAAAACTGGAAACTCTTCCTCTAAGACCTGGTATAAGACAAGGATGACCACTGTCACCATTATTATACAACATTGTGCTAGAAGTTCGAGCTAGAACAGTTAGGCAAGAAAAAGTAATAAAAGGCATCCAAATTGGAAAGAAAGAAGTAGAATTTTCACTATTTGCAGATGACATGATTCTATATACAGAAAGTCCTGAAAAATCTGCAACAAACCTACTAGAGTCAATAAATAAGTTCAACAAAGTGGCAGTATATAAGATCAACATGCAAAAATCAGTAATGTTTTTATAAACTAGTAATGAGCAATCTGAGGAGCAAATCAAGAAAAAAATTCATTTAAAATAGCAGCTAGGGCGGGCCATGGTGGCTCAGCAGGCAGAGTTCTTGCCTGCCATGCCGGAGGCTCAGGTTTGATTCCTGGTGCCTGCCCATTTAAAAAAAAAAAAATCTATATCTGTATCTATATCTATATCTATCTATCTATCTATCTATCTATCTATCTATCTATCTATCTATCTATATCAGCTTAAAGATTCAAATATCTAGGAATAAATTTAACCAAGGAGAAGGGATTTGTACATGGAAGACAAAACATTGTTAAATAAGATCATAAAGGCCTAAATAATGGAAGGACATTCTGTGTTTATGGGTTGGAAGACTAAATATTATTAAGATATCAATTCTACCCAAATTGATCTATAGATTCAATGTAATCCCAGTAAAAAATTAACAGCCTACTTTGCAGCAATGGAAAAGCCAATGATAAAGTTTATCTGAAAGCATAAGGGACTCTGAATAGCCAAAAGCATCTAGAGAAAGAAAAATAAAGTTAGAAGATTCATACTTCCCGACAGTGAAGCATATTACAAAGCTACAGTAGTCAAAACAGCATGGTACTGGCATAAAGATAGGTATAGTGATTGATGTAATTGAATTGAGAGTTCAGAAATAGACCCTTACATCTATGGTCAATTGGTACTTGATAAGGCAGCCAAGTCCACTCAACTGTGATGGAATAGTCTCTTCAACAGATAGGAGGATATCCATATGCAAAGGACTGAAAGAGGACCCTATCTCACACTTATACAAAAATTAACTCAAAATTGTTCAAATACTTAAATATAAGAGACAGGACCATAACCTCCCCCCCCAAAAAATGGAGGGAAGCATCTTCAAGATC
Source organism: Myrmecophaga tridactyla (assembly GCA_004026745.1). Taxonomy (NCBI): domain Eukaryota; kingdom Metazoa; phylum Chordata; class Mammalia; order Pilosa; family Myrmecophagidae; genus Myrmecophaga; species Myrmecophaga tridactyla. The sequence continues at coordinate 92,039 of PVIY010003056.1, forward strand.
TTGTGGGAGGCAATGGTTTCTCATACTTTACACCCAAAGCACAAGCAATGAAAGAAAAAATAAATGCAATCTCTACAAAATTAAAAACTTTTGTGCTTCAAGGGACTTTGTCAAGAAAGTAAAAAGGCAACCTACTCAGTGGGAGAAAATATTTGGAAACCACATATCCAATAACGGTTTAATATCCAGAATATAAAGTAAACTTACAACCCAACAATTAAAGGACAAATAATCCAATTTAAAAATGGGCAAAAGACTCGAATAGACATTTTTTTCAAAGAGGAAATACAAATGGCTAAAAAGCACATGAGAAGATGCTCAGCATCGCTAGCTATTAGGGAAATGTAAATAAAAAACCACAATGAGATATCATTTCACACCTAGTAGAATGGCCATTATTAAAAAAAAAAAACAGAAAAAACTAAAAGTGTCGGAGAGGATGTGGAAAAATAGGAACACTCATTCATTGCTGGTTGGAATCTAAAATGGTGCAGCTGCTGTGAATGGTTTTGTGGTTCCTCAGGAAGCTAAATATAGAATTATATTCTCCACCAATGCTGCTACTAAACATTTACCCAGAAGAACTGAAAACAAGTATGCAAACAGACATTTGCACACCGGGGTTAATAGTGGCATTATTCACAATTGACAAAAGATGGAAGCAACCCAAATGTTCTTCAATCAATTAATGGATAAACAAAATGTGGCATATACATATGATGGAATATTATTCAGCTGTAAGAAGGAATGAAGTCCTGATGCATGCAACAATATGGGTGAGCCTTGAGGTCATTATGCTGAGTGAAATAAGCCACACACAGAAGGACAAATACTGTGTTATCTCACTGTTATGAACACATTATAAGAAGTTCATAGAATCTGGAATATAAGTTAGATTGGGGTTAGAGAATGGAGAATTGATGCTTAACTTGTACAGAATTTCTATTTAGGCTGATGGTAAAGGTCTGGAAATGGATGTTGGTGATAATAGCACATTATGGTGAGTACAGTCAATATAAAAGAAGAAACTTTAGGATTTATATATATATATTACTAGAATAAAAATGAAAAGATAAAACATAGGACTATATAGCACAGTGAACTCTTGTTGACAACGGGCTATAGTTAACAATACAAGTGTAAGAATGTTCTTTCATGGGTTATAACAAATGTGTGATACTAATACAAGGTGGTAATAGAGTGGTATGTGTGGGAAATACACCCAATGTAAATAATGGATGATAAATAGAACTATTTAATAATCTTTCATCAACTGTAACAAAGTTAACTACTGTGAAAAAAAAGTGCTATAATTAATAGTGACAAAGATTCACACCAATGCAAGGTGTAGGTGGTGAGATGGTGTAATGGAATCCTGTATTTTATGCTTGATTATTTTGTAAACTCACAACTTCTCTAATAAAAACAACAACAACAAACACCTCCACCCACCCATCCATACACACACACACAAAATACAAACTATAAGGAACAAAGATGGGTATTTTATACAGATAAAAGACAATAAATTAAGAAGATATATCCATAATATACATAAATACACCTACCAATGCAGCCTCAAAGCATATCAAACAGTGCTGACAGAATTCAGGAATAAATAGAATATCAAAATTCTGTTGGCGATTTTGATTAATGATGTCCTTTCAAAAACTAATAGCTTAAATAGATTTAAAAAAATAAGCAGAAATATCAAAGACCTGAACCAAACAATGAATATACTCAAAAGTTAGGCAGTGGGGTGGTGCCAGGGAAGTTCAGTGGTAGAATTCTCACCTGCCGTGAGGGAGACCTAAGTTTGATTCCCAGTCCATGTACTTTCCAAAAAACAAGCATATAAACAAAACAAAAAACAAACAAACAAAAATTCAACAAATAGTGCTACAATAACAGGATACTCCATGGAAAAATAATGAAATGTGACCCTGGGCATACAGCATACAAAACAAACAAACAAACAAAAACACTTAGGCAGTGACTATATTTTTAAATTTATTCACATAATAAACATTTACAAAAATAGGACATGTAATAAGCCATAAATAATATATTAATATATTTCAAAGGATCAATATCAAATAGAATGTGTTATCTAACCATACTGCAATGAAATTAAAAACTAATAACAAATTGGATAGCTTAAAATAGCCTACCTCCTTTGGAAATAAATGACATACTACTATAGAATCATGGATTCAAACAAGGATTGGAAATGATAAAAAATATGATATATGTAGAATTAAACAATAATGAAAACACTACTTGTCAAAATTTGTGGGAAATTGCCAAAGCATTATTTAGAGGAAACTTTTTAGCTCAAAATAAATTTACCAGGAAACAAGAAAGGTTAAATCAAATGAACAAAAAAAGTGAAAAAGAGCAACAAAGTGATCTGAAGAAAGTTAATGAAATAGAGAAAAGAACAAAATAATGAAGATTAACAAAACCAAAAGCTGATCCTTTGAAAAGGTTTGAAACCTCCAAAGACTCCTTTTGATTAGCTGGGAACAATTAATTCATACAATAAATGAATATTTGAGTTCTTCATTTTGATGTGTGCAGCAGACTGGATAATGCATTTCTGTTATAGTGATGAAGAATTTTGTTCTTGTCTGAAGAAACTCACAGGCCTTTGGCTAAATGTGTACTGACTAGAGAAATAACTTGGGAATGTAAAAAATCAGTAATAATTTTTCTTTCATCCATAAAATAATGTGTCTATCCCCTTTCTTGTCAACTAATCAATATGAAAAAGAAATGAAGATGAGTTACGTATTTAACCCAACAATTTAATTTTGTAAAATGAAATAGTATATATATATATTTAAATATACATAAATATTTATATTAATTCTTAACATCACAAAGTCACAAATGTTAAAATAGGCCTTTTGTTGAAAAGCTGACCTGATTTTATGAGCTAGTTATCCTAGTTAATAAAGAATGGTCATTTCTTGATGTTAATCTAAAATTAATGTGGAACAATTAACTGTTTTATTTCTCTAAAATGGTTGTATAAACTGTTTTACCTTGTTAAAGTGTTTGTGTACTATTAAAAGAATAATCTCTAAAACTTTAAAAGTCAGCTTTTCACTTATCAGATATGCATGACAAGCTTGGGCTGCTGAAATGGGGTTTTAAGGGAGTGGTCTGAGATGTGGGACATAGTCATATGTACTCACCAATTCTGAATGATGCCAGGGTGGATTGTTTCAGGGTACAAAAACTTCTAGAGCCAAAAAGGAGGTTAGTGTGAAATCTTGATATCAGCAAAACCTTTCTTTAAAAAAAATATTTTTATTGGCAAATCTTCACACATGTACAGTCCATGCATGGTGTACAATCAATGGCTCACAATTTCACCCCATAGTTGTGTATTCAACCCCTGATCATTTTTAGAACATTTGTGTCACTCCAGAAAAGAAATAAAAAGAAAAATGAAAAACTCATACATTCCATACCCCTTACCCCTTCCTCTCACTGACCACTAGTATTTCAATCTATCCAATTTATATTACCTCTTATCCCCCCTATTGTTTATTTATTTTTTTGTCCATGTTTTTCACTCATCTGTCCATACCCTGGATAAAAGGAGCATCAGACTCAAGGTGTCAAAACCTCTTTTGATGAAGACAACCAAAACCTGCTAAAGAGTTTTGTCCCTTTCATGTCTTATGCTTGCTTCTGATGAGGTGAATGTGGCTTTAGAATTGGAGTGTTTTGGCCTGTGTCAGTAGGTTCTGAATTCAGTATCTGATAGAATGGGGTGGTGATAGTGGTACAGTTTTCACTCAACCACTTGTGTTTTCCATCCTCTGGCTATGGTCCAAGAAACCTTATCACTTAGAGAGAGTTCCCTGACTGTAGAGCCAAGAGAGCACAGAAAAGAAATACTGTTCAGATGACAAATTCTTGGCAAGGATCCATGCCCTATCTCTCCCCATCTCTCTATCTACCACTCTATCCATCCATCCATCCATTCACTCACCCATCCATCACCCATCTTTCCATCCATCCATCCACTCACCCACCCATCCATCCATCCATCTCCATATCCGAGAAACAGAATATTCAAGATTGAGAAAAACATGCTAAGCAATATTGAGTTTGGTCGTGCCCCTTTGACCTTTCTACCATTCTGGTAATGGGAAGGGACTTAGTGAATGCTCTCACTTGTGTCTTGGTGGGGTCAGTAAGGGAAATGAAATGTTCTCAGATTACTTCTGCAAATTTTTTTTGTAGTAAAAAGAATAAATATAAGAGGTAAGTTAGTTTTTAAAACTTTTTGAACATGTACTCAGATTCGTAGAGAAATATTTTATTAATGTTTGCAAAAGGACTACTGGATATATGGGTAGAAGTCTCCTTGCTGTCAATCACCCACCCCTTCAAGACTCATTTATTACCATGAACTTTTAAAAATGTAGATTAATTTAAGGGAGATAATTGCATACTCTGATAGTTGTAGACCATATACTTAACAATCATTAAAATATCTTTCATAAGCTTCATACTTACTAGTAGCATCATCTCTTTTTTCCTGTTAATTTCTAATAAACCTTGTTTCATTCTAGCAATAATTATATTTATCCATGAATACATAAACAAATTCAAAACTAGAATTTAGCTCCAACCACCTTGTTAGGATATGTATTTGCAACAGAATATTACTTTTTGTTTATTATTTCTCAGCATTTGTAATACATTAATGTTGTGTGCAACTATACTTAAATAGCTGCAATGATAATTCATAAGAATTTTTTAAAATTTAGAGCTTTAAGGTTGCTGAAAACATAAGTTTAATTTTAATGTGTGTAGAGTATTTTTATGCAGAGAGTTATGATAGGGTGATCAAGAAAATATTTTCATGCATAAAAATACATTAAATGGGCATGAGGATTCTTTCTGTGGGATGGAAATTCTCTGAAATTAGAGAGGTTGTACAACCCAGTAAATGTACCAAATATCATTATTGTACAATTGTACACATAGTATGGGTGAAATTTATGGTATGTTGATTATCTCTTTTTAAAAAAATGTATTTTTATTATGATATATATTCACATATATAGTCATTAGGTAACATTCACTCTTTTTTTAAAAAATATTTTTATTGACAAATCTTCACATACATACAGTCCTTACATGGTATATAATCAATGGCTCACAATATCATCACTTAGTTATGTTTTCATCAGCAAAGTAATATTTACTCTTAAACTTCATACTTTATGACTCAAATACTATAATATGATCAATGCAACTTATGTCATATGATAAGAAGACAACAATATATTTGCTTATATACAAATGCAAACATAATCATGACAAAATAAGGAGGAAATATTCATATAATCACAGTTCTCATTTCTGTAACTGGTCATGGTTTTAATTCATATTTATCACAACCTTCTTCTACTACCCATTTCATGTTACCTTTACCCTCAGCAAGCACTTTATCTGGCTGTGGTTCTTTGCCTGATGAGGTGATCCAAACCTTCATTCCTGAAGTTTCTGAGCCATTAGTAGTCCTGCCTGGATTGGGTTGTTGCAGTTTTTCATTAACTTTAATCACAGGGCATGGTAGTACTAAGAAACGCTCTAGGGGATCTCTTGTATTCGAGGAAAACTCTTCTTTACCTCCATTGTGTAGTTGCAGCCTTATTTCCCCTGTTTAGTCAGGATCAAACACCCAGACCAAACAGTAATCCCCTTTCGTGCCTGTTGATTGAATGGCATGAGAAGCCAAAAGGTGGCCAGGTGGAGTTAGGCCAGGTGGAGTCCTAACTTCCAGTTCAATGGAATCATTGTTACGTCTCATGGTAGAAGCACTCCTCCTTTTGGAACTAAGACTTGTAGACCAGCAAAGCTTAAGGTTTCAGGGACAGGAAGCAAAAATTTTCCTAGTGGATCACTAGGGATGATAGTGAGCGTGCCACTCCCATTTTCACCACTTGATTTCTTGATCCATGAATCCAGGCTACGGGGAAAGAGCACACAAAGCCTCCTGGAGAACATTGCCCCAGACTTGCAAGGTATTGCCACCTAGTGGTCACTGTAATTTGGTCTTCAAAAGGCCATTCCACTGTTCTATCAACCCAGCTGCTTCTGGGTGATGGAGAACATAGTAAGACCAGAGAATTCTATGAGCATGTGCCCATTCCTGCACTTCATTTACTGTGAAGTGGGTACCTTGATCAGAAGCAATGCTGTATGGAATACCATGACAGTGGATAAAACATTCCATAAGTCCACGGAGGGTAGCTTTTACAGAAGCACTGTGTGCAGGGAAGGCAATCCCACATATGGAGTATGTGTCTGTTTCAGTTAGAACAAATCGTTACCCCTTCCATGATGGAAGTCTTCCAATGTAGTCAACCTGCCACCAGGTAGCAGGCTGATCACCTTGGGGAATGGTGCCGTATCGGGGACTAAGTAGGTTTCTGCTGCTGTCAGACTGTGCACTCAGCAGTGGCCATAGCCAGGTTAGCCTTGGTGAGTGAAGTCCACGTTGCTGAGCCCATGCATAACCTCTATCCCTACCATCTTGTCTACTTTCTCCATGAGGCCACTGGGCAATGGCAGGAGTGGCTAAGGAAAGAGGATCACTTATATCTACAGGACAGGACATCTTATCCACTTCATTATTAAAACCTTCCTCTGCTGAAATCATCCTCTGGTGTGTATTCACATGGGACACAGTATCTTCATGTTTTTTGTCTACTCAGAAAGTTCTATCTACATACCTCTTCCCCAGACCTCTTTGTCACTAATTTTCCAATCATGCTCTTTCCAAGTCCCTGACATCCAGTCAAACCATTAGCAACAGCCCATGAGTTAGTATACAAATGCACCTCTGGACAATTTTCCTTCCAAGCAAGTGGGAGGATTTCCTCTCACTACTGTCCTTTAAGGACACCCTAGAAATGGGTTGTAGTGCTGCAGCTGTCCACTTCTGGGTAGTCCCTGCATATCGTTCAGAACCATCTGTAAACCAGGCGTAACTGGTTTTCCTCAGTCAACTGACTATGTAATCACTTCCTCATGTAAATTATTTGTGCCTTCAGGACCTGCTCAAGCTCTACCTCTTTTTTTCCCCCCTAAGGTTAAATGCTTTAATGAGTTTTTTTGTGCGTGTGTGAAAAATAACATACATGCAAAAAAAGCAATAAATTTCAAAGTATATTGCAACAATTAGTTGTAGAACAGATTTCAGAGTTCAGTATGGGTTACAATTCCACAATTTTAGGTTTTTCTTTCTAGTTGCTCTAAGATACTGGAGACTAGAAGAAATATCAATATAATGACTCAGCAATCATACTCATTTGTTAAACCCTACCTTCTCTGTATAACTCCACCATCAACTTTGATCTTTCTATTGCACTCTTTAGGGGTATTTGGGCTATGTCTATTTTAACTTTTTCATGTTTGAAGGGGCTATTGATAATATAGGATAGAGGGATGGAACTAGTTGATGTTCTGGAGAACTTGGCCTCTCTGCATTTCAGGACTTATCTGGTCCAGGGACCCATCTAGAGGTTGTAGGTTTCTGGAAAATTACCCTAGTGTATAGAAACTTTGAGGAATCTTATATGATGCCCTAGGTGTTCTTTAGGATTGGCAGGAATGGTTTTGGTTGGGGTTTGGAAGGTTATGGTAGGTAGCAATGTCTAACTGAAGCTTGTGTAAGAGTGGCCTCCAGAGGAGCCCCTCGACTATTTGAACTCTCTCAGCCCTGATACCTTATTGGTTACACTTCTTTGCCCCCTTTCAGCCAGGATGGCATTGTTGACCCCATGGTGTCAGGGCCAGACTCATTCCTGGGAGTCATCTCCCATACCGCCAGGGAGACTTTCACCTCTGGATGTCATGTCCCATGTAGGGGGGATGGGAATAAGCCCTATCCATTGTATATCATTTCCATTTTATGATGGAGTGCTGCTGTGCACACCCAGCTTTAAGGCTTGGTGGGTCAGACAACACCAGCTCATGATAGGCAACTCAGGTCTCATGGTAACTTGGTGGCCAATGGTTAAGCGTTCAATCCCTACTAAGGCCCAGTAGCAGGGTAAAAACTGTTTCTTAAAAGGAGAGTAGTTATCTGCAGTGGATGGCAAGGCTTTGCTCCCAAATCCTAAGCGTCTACACTGTGATTCTCCCCCAGGGGCTTGCCAAAAGCTCCAGACAGCCCTATTTGCCACTGACACTTCTAGTACCATTGGATCTGCTGGATCATATGGCTCAAGTGGCAGAGTAGCTTGAACAGCAGCCTGGACTTGTTGCAGAGCCAGCTCTTGTTCCAGTCCCCACATAAAGCTAGCAGCTTTTCTGGTCACTTAGTAAATGGGCCAGAGTAGCACACCCAGGTGAGAAATATGTTGTCTCCAAAATTCAAAGAGGCCAATAGGTGTTGTTCCTTTTTTTTGGTCATAGGAGGGGCCAGATACAACGGTTTATCTTTCACCTTAAAAGGATATCTCAATATACCCACACCACTGGACATCTAGAAATTTCACTGAGGTGGAAGGCCCCTCTATTTTTGGTGGATTTATCTTCCATCCCTTGACACGCAAATGCATTATCAATAAGTCTTGAGTAGTTGCTACTTCTTGCCTACTAGGTCCAATCAACATGACATCATCCATATAATGGACCAGTGTGATGTCTTGTGGGAGGAGAAAGGATCAAGGTCCCTGCAGATAAGATTATGACACAGGGCTAGAGAGTTGATGTACCACTGAGTCAGGACAGTGAAAGTATACTGCTCACCTTGCCAGATGAATCTAAACTATTTCTGGTGGTTCTTACTGACAGATATTGAGAAAAAAAGCATTTCCAGATAGTTACATATCAGGTACCAGATGATGTGTTGATTTTCTCAAACAATGATACTGCATCTGGAACAGTAGCTGCAATTGAAGCCACCACTGGTTAAGTTTACAATAATCCACTGCCATCCTCCAAGACCCATCTGTTTTCTGCACAGGCCATATAGGAGAGTTTGAATGAGGATGTGGTGGGAATCATCACCCCTGCATCCTGTAAGTCCTTAAGAATGTCACTAATCTCTGCAATCCCTCCAGGAATCTGGTATTGCTTCTGATTCACTATTTTACTAGGTAGGAGCAGTTCTAGTGGTTTCTACTTGGCTTTTCCTACCATAATAACCCTTACTCCACAAGTCAGAGAACCAACGTGGGGATTCTGCCAGTTTCTGAGTATGTCTATTCAAATTATGCATTCTGGAACTGGGGAAATGACCTCAGAATGGGTCCAAGGACCCACTGGAACCACTGTGAGATGGACCTGAGGTAAAACTCCATTGATCATCTGACCTCCATAAGCCCCTGACTGAGTGACATTTTGAGTCTCCTAGAATTAGTATCGCTTCTGAGCCAGTGTTTAATAATCCCAGGATTATCTGATCACTTCCTTTTCCTTAACACACAAATACCCTGGTAAAAGGCCATAGGTCTCATTGGGGAAGGCTCAGAGAAATGTTAAGAGTGTAAATTTTGGGCAGTGTGAAAAGTTCCTTCCCCAAGGGTACCCAGCCCTCCCCTCATTCAAGGGACTCTGGGTCTGTGACTGTCTCAAGTCTGGGAATTCATTAAGGGGCCATGACTCTCTGTTTTTGTAATCCAAGTTAGACTTCTATTCATTTGACCTAGAATTCTTTTGCCTATGAAGCTCAAACAATAATTTAGTAGACTGCCCATCTATTTTACTTCTAGGTATTCCATGATCTACTAGCTAATGCCATAGATCTCTGCAAGTCAGATTATTTTGACTGCTGCTTTGAGTCTATTGTCCATTATGGTAGCCACACCTCCTTGTTGATGGTGATTAACTGTCTCACATGGCTTTTGCCAATTCCACATTTGATCATCCCCATTGTGTTTAAGGATCCCAGCTCAGTGACAGCAGTTCCCACAGTAATATCTGACCTACAGAGATGGGTGATTACAGAGCTTTTCAGGAATGATGGAGCTAGTTTCACAAATTTATTTCTCAAGGTTCTGGTGAAAGATGTGTCCTCTGGACATTCCTGGGGTATGTGAGCAGGTCTTCCATGATAAGTCCATTCCATCATTCCAGTCTCCTTAAGCCTCTGGATCCCTTCATCTACATTATCCCAGAGCAGTTCTGACATTTCATCCTCAGGTATGTTTGTCACTTTTTTTATTTGTTTATTTATTTTTTTGCATGGGTAGGCACTGGGAATCAAACCTGGGTCTCCAGCATGGCAGGTGAGAACTCTATCTGCTGAGCCACCGTGGCCTACCCTGTTGGCCACCTTTTGATCCATGTTTCAGTCAACCACCCAAACAAACTGTTAATGCCCTTTTTAAACTCCTTGTTCTAGTTTGCTAGCTGCTGAAATGCAAAATTCCAGGATGGAATAGCTTTTAAAAGGGGAATTTATTAAGCTAAGGCTGAAAAAATGCCCCAATTAAAGCAAGTCTATAAAAGTGTCCAAGTTAAGGCACAAGAGGTTACCTTCACTCAAGAAAGGCCAATGAAGTTCAGGGTTTTTCTCTCAACTGGAAACATATGTGGCAAACATGGCAACATCTGATAGCTTCCTCTCCAGGCCTCTTACTTCATGAAGCTCCCTGGAGGTATTCTCCTTCATCTCCAAAGGTCGCTGACTGGCAGACTCTGTGGTTTTCTCAGCATTCTGAAAAAGGGACTTTCTCCAAATGCTTCCTCTTTTAAAGGATTCCAGTAAACTAATCAAGACCCATGTGGAAATGGTGGACTCACATTTCCTTCTATTCAAAAGTTAATACCAACAGTTGGACAAGCCACATCTCCATGGAGATAATCTAATCAAGTTTCCAACATACAGTGCTGAATAGAGTTTAAGAGAAATGGCTGCTCCCACAAATTGGATTAGGATTATGCCATGGTTTTTCTGGGTTACACAAAACCTTTCAAACCAGCACACCTCTCAAGCTACAACACTGAATGCAGAATCTCTGCTTAGTAGGCCCATATCAATAAATTCAGTTGTATCCAACTTTATATTCCTTCTACTATTATCCGATACCCTTCATATCCATTCCCACAAATATTCCCCTGATTTCTGTCTAGATAGATTGGAAAACTCATGCAATTCCTTTGGAGTATAGCATACCTCCTAAAGCATCATACTTTGTACCTCACCTTTTGGGGCCTTTTGGAACTTTAGTCTAGTCATAGGTCTTGAAGAAAATAGAAGTGGTGGGAGTACGTCATGAAAAGAAATAGAAATGCCTTTCAAGCCAATCACCTCAGGGCATTCTATTGCGTTTCATCTGGTGAAACAGGATTAGTCACTCCAGACAGAGGAGTGAAGACTGTTTCCCCAGGGGAGGTGGTTACAGGGTTAGCAGGCACTGAAGGGTTAATCTTGTTAGATGGAGCTTGAATGACAGACTCCTCTGAGCAGACTGGAAGCTAGGAAGCTCTTTCCTCAGGGCAGTCCATTACAGGTCTATCTAGCAAAGGCTCAGCAGGTTCCAGGGATTTGATCTCCCTATTGCCATTATTCTCAAGCTATATATCCCCATCCTATGAGAAAAGGATCCCATTCTTCTCCAATCAAAGCCCTTACTTTAATAGCAGAGTTGAGATTTTAGTTTACATTTTAAATTTGCTACTTGTACAATAAGGCTTGTTTCTGGTTTTCAGAGATCTCAAATCTGTGACTACAGGAAATATGATTTTCTTTCAGGGCAAATGTGGAAATTTTTACATCATTCATACAATGTTCAAGTTGCAAATTTTTAGCCTTCAGCTCATCCCTTTACCTCTTCAGTGTATCCAGCATATCTAACAACAACCAGCCAAATTCATTATACCTATTAATTCCACAAAACTCAGTAAAGGTATCAGAAACACTCACCCAGAGCCTTGCTTCATATTAAGTGTTCAATTAGCTGAATCTAATGGTGATATTTTGCGTATCTCTCTTGCCAACTTACTCCACGACTGTCAGTGCCATCTTGATTATTGGAAACAGAGTCACTAGTGCCTGCGAGTCTAATCAGAGTAGAAAACCAATTGTACACACCTATTTTTAAGATTCTGTTTCTCAAGAACCACTTCTGATATCAAACTGTAATAGTCAGGGTTCTCTAGAGAAACAGAACCAACAGGAGATATCTGTAAATATGAGATTTATGAAGTAATCTCACACAACCACGAGAATGGAAGAGTCCAAAATCCATAGGGCAGGTTGCAGGACTGGACAAACTCCACAGGAGAGGCTTGCTGGCTGAAGACGTGGTGAACAAGTCTCTCTTCTCCCTTAAAAGTATTCAACTGATTGGATTATTTCACTTGTGGGAGACATGCTTTAGTTGATCACAGATGTAATCAACCACAGATACAACTAACTGGCTGACGATTTAATACACCAGCCTTCCAGTTTATCAACCAGCCATGAAATATTCTTGTAGCAACAGTCAGTCCAGCACTTGTCTTACCGGACAACTGGGCATCATCACTTGGCCAAGATGACACCAGAACCTAACCATCACACACACCCACAGCACTAATAAAAAATGTTTCCACTCTATAATATTGAATCAGGATTAAATGACATGGCTTTTCTGAGTTACACAATACTTTCAAACTAGCACACCCTCTTCCTCCCTATTATTTATTTCATTTTTTGTTCTTTTTTTTTTCTTACTAATCTATACATCCATTGGACAAAAGGAGTGCCAGTCACAAGGTTTTCACAATCATGTGGTCACACCTTAAAAGCTCTAATAGTTATTCAATCATCTTCAAGAATCAAGGCTATTGGATTACAGTTAAACAGTTTCAGATATTTCCTTTTAGATATTCCAATATACCAAAAACTGAAAAGGGATATCTATATACTGCATAAGAGTAACCTCCAGAATGACCTCTCAACTCTATTTGAAATCTTTTAACCACTGAAACTTTACTTTGTCTCATTTCTCTCTACCCTTTTTAATCAAGAAGGTTTTCTCAATATTACAATGCCAAGACCATGTTCATCCCTAGGAGTCATGTCCCACATTGTCAGGGAGAGTTATACCCTTGGGAGTCATGTCCCATGTAAGGGGAAGGGCAGTGCGTACATCTACCAATTTGGCTTAGAGACAGAGGCCATATCTGAGCAACAAAAGAGGTTCTCTGGGGTGGCTCTTAGCAGAGAGGTTGAAGTTTTAAAATTCAATCAGTATCACCCTTTACCCTTTAGTCAGAATTACCTTAGTCAAAGGAAGAGATGTTTATTTAGTGCAAAATTTGTACTATTGGAAGCACGCAATTTAATTTAATGTATGTGGTTAGCTTACTTGAACACCATAATTTTATGGAACCTTGAAGAGAGTGTGAGATCTTTTTGATCTGTAAAGGTTGATGTGATATCCTGATACATCCCAGAGTAATTTGGGCAGAAAATTTAAAAAGTATTTGCAAAAATCCTCTTGATGGACTGGGGAAAAGGGTGGAAATATTAGAGTTCTCCTCCTGGGAAAGATCTAATATCTCACAAGCACTGGGGACTATCAGTTTGATGGGCCAGGCCCTTGATTTTGGGACTTGCACTTATGAAACTTATTCCTACAGAGGAGAAGCTAAGCCTGCTTTTGATTATGCCTAATAGTCACACATGTGACTGCTGTAAGTGCTTACAATCCTTTACATTAGGCCTTCACCTGATAGCCTATGGTCATGGTTCAATTATCAGAGTTTGTACATTATAGTTAGTTCATGTTAGTGAGCCATTATATTTATCTTTTTGTTTCTGACTTAATTCAACATACTGTCCTCAAGTTTCACTTGCCTAATTGCATGTCTCACAACTTCATTCCTTCTTGTAGATGCTTAATAATCCATTGTATGTATACACCCCAGTTCCCCTTCCATTCCTCAATGTACCCTTAAGCCATCTCCATTCATTGTAAAACATGAGCATTGCCACCATAAACATCAGTGTGCAAATGTCCATTCCTGTCCCCACTCTCAGTTCCTCCAAGTATTCACCTAACAATGGGGTTGCAAGATTACATGACAACCCCACCTCAAGCCTCCTGTGGAGCCACCACACTGCCCTCTAGAGGCACTGCACCACTCTACTTCACTACCAACAGTGACTAGGTATATCTCTCTCTCCACATTTTCTCCAGCACTTGTATCTCTATTCATTTTTAAAATTTCCCCAAGTCTCTCACTCTATTCATTTTTTTTTCAGGTGCATGGTCTTGGGAATCAAACCCGAGTCTCCCATATGGAAGGCAAGCATTCTACCACAGAACCACCCATGCACCCTCTCTTCATTTTTAAATAAATTGATAAATCTTCACACACATATAGTCCATATATGGTGTACAATCAATGACTCACAATATCATCACATAGTTGTGTATTCATCACCACGATCATTTTTAGAACATATGTATCACTCCAGAAAAAGAAATAAAAGGAAAAAAGAAAAAACTCATGCATCTCATACCCCTTATCCTTCTCCATCATTGACCACTAGTATTTCAATCTATCCAATTTATTTTACCCCTTATCCCCCTATTCTAGTTTGCTAGCTGTAGGAATGCAACATACCAGAAATGGAATGGCTTTTAGAAAGGGGGGGATTTAAAAAGCTGCCAGTTAATGGTTTTTAGGCCATGGAAATGCCCCAATTAAAGCAAGTCTATAGAAATGTCCAATCTAAGGCATCCAAGGAATGATACCTTGATTCAAGAAGGCTGATGAAATTCAGGGTTTCTCTCTCATCTGAAAAGGCACATGGCGAACACGGTCAGGGCTTTTCTCTTGGCTGGAAGGGCACACGGTGAACATAGCATCATCTGCTAGCTTCCTCTTCAGCTCCTTGGTAGGTGTTTTCCTTCTTCATCTCCAAAAGTAGCTGGCTGGTAGACTCTCCATTTCATGGTGCTGCAGTGTTCTCTGCTCTCAGCATCTCATGGCTTTTTCTCTTGTAGTTCTCTAGATTTTTCCAAAGTGCTTCTTCTTTTAAAGGATTCCATTAAAACCAATCAAGACCCACCTAGAATGGGTGGAGACATGTCTCCACATAATCCAATTTAACACCCACTCTTGAGTGAGTCACATCTCCATGGATATAATCTAATTAAAGCTTCCAATATATATTACTAAATAGGGATTAGAAGAAATGGCTGCCTTTACAAAATGGGATTTGTATTAAAACATAGCTTTTCTAGGGTATATACATCCTTTCAAACTGGTATATCCCCCTATTATTTATTTATTTTTATCCATATTGTTTACTCATCTGTCCATACCCTGGATAAAAGAAGAATCAGACACAAGGATTTCACAATCACACAATCACATTGTAGAAGTTATATCATTATACAATCATCTTCAAGAATCAAGGCCACTGGAATACAGCTCAATAGTTTCAGATACTTCCCTCTAGCCACTCCAATACACCATAAACTAAAAAGGGATAGCTATATAATGCATAAGAATAACCTCCAGGATAACTTCTTGACTCTATTTGAAATCTCTCAGCCACTGAAACTTTATTCTGTCTCATTATCTCTTCCCCTTTTGGTCAAGAAGGTTTTCTCAGTCCCACGATGCTGGGTTCTGACTCATACCAGGAGTTTTGTCCCATGTTACCAGGGAGGTTTACATCCCTGGGAGTCATGTCCCATGTAGGGGGAGGGCAATGAGTTCACCTGTCAAGTTGGCTTAGAGAGAGAGGCCACATCTGAGCAACAAAAG
Organism: Myrmecophaga tridactyla; assembly: GCA_004026745.1. NCBI lineage: Eukaryota > Metazoa > Chordata > Mammalia > Pilosa > Myrmecophagidae > Myrmecophaga > Myrmecophaga tridactyla. Next base: position 107,792 of record PVIY010003056.1, read on the forward strand.
AGGTTCTCTGGGGGTGACTCTTAATTATAATTGTAAGTAGCCTTAGCCTATCCTTTGCAGGAATAAGTTTCATGGGGGCAACCCCCTAGAGTGAGGGATCAGCCTATTGTTTTGGTTGCCCCACTGCTTGTGAGAATATCAGAAATTCTCCAAATGGAGAAGTTGAATATTTCCTTCTTTCTCCTCAGTCCCCTAAGGGGACTTTGCAAATACTTCATTATTCACCGCCCAAGTTACTCTGGGATCTACTGGAGCACCACACTAACCTGGAAAAATGAACAAGATATCATGCTGTATTCAGGATTCCATGTACTTATGGTGTTCAACTAAACTAACTGTACAAGTTAAATTAGGTAATGTACTACCCATATCATATATATATTATATTATATATAACATATAACTATAACATAATATAGATTTTTTGCACTCCAAAAAATCTCTCCCTTTGGTCTTACACAGAAGTTGAGTTTTACAATATGGATGATATCATCCTTTACCCAAAGTTCCCCATAATGCCATCCAGAGTCTATTACTGTTAAGACGTGTTAGTTTGGTGGTTTAATGAAACAAATCTTATACATCCTATATGGTCCACTCATTCACTTTTGGCCTTCTTTAAAAGATAGGACTGGGGTCCCTGGTCCAGATAAGTCCTGAAACCTAGTCCAGCCTCTCCAGAACATCAGATAGTTCCATCTCCCTATCCCATACTAGTGACAGATCCTTCCAACATAAAAAATTTAGAATTGCCATAGCCCAAACAACCCCAATGAGAGGTATGGAAAGATCAAAGGTGATGGTGGAATTATACATAGAATATAAGACTTAACAAATGAATATGAATGCTGAATCATTAAATTGATATCTGTTTTAGTCTCCAGTATTTTAGAGCTGCTAGAAATAAAAACCTAAAATTGCGAAATTGTAACCCATGTCAAAGTCTGAAATATGTTATACAACTAATTGTGATATTGCTGTGCTTGGAAATTTATAGCTTTTTTGTATATATCTTATTGTTCACAAAAAAGAAGGAAAAAAAGTCGATTGTGATGATAAAAAAGTATTTAAGCTTGCTAGTGTCCTATATTCTGGAGCAGCTAGAAGGAAAAATATGAGAGGATTGTATGGTAGCCCATGACATCTATACTGTAACCACTTTTTGAAGAGGGCTTTGAAAATTATTGCTTTTTTATTTCTTTGCTTTGTGTATATGTTACACTATACAATAAAAAATTTTTTTGAAAAAAAGGTAGGACTGGGCTGTGATAATCTTTCATCATCTCCTTTTTTTTTGTGCGTGGTCTGGGAATTGAACCCAGGTCTCTGGCATGGAAGGTGAGCATTCCACCCGTGCGCCTTCTCACTGCCTTTTTTCTTTTTTTGCAGGGTTGTTATGCTTTTATTAGAGAAGTTATAGGTTTATATAAAAATCAAAAAGAAAATACAGGATTTCTATGTACCCCCTCTCACACACAGTTTTCCCTACTATTAACACTGCATTAATGTACAATTGCAGTGTTACTTTTGTTACAATTGATGAAACAATAGTATTATAATTATACTATAAAATATAGTCCATAATTCACATTAGAGTTCACTGTGTTGTACAGTCCTATGTTTTTGTTGTATTAGAGAAGATTAGATTTACAGGAAAATCATACAGAAAATCATTTACCCAGCCCCATTATTAACATATTACATTAGTGTGGTAACTTTGCTGCAATTGATGAGAGAATATTATTATAATTGTACTATTAACTATAGCCTATAGTTTACATTAGGCTTCACCATTTGTGTTGTATAGTTTGATGGCTACTTTTTAAAATTTTAATTCTAGTAACATATATACTACCTAAAATTTCCCCTTTTAACCACATTCACGCATATAATTTAGTGGTGTTCAATTATACACTCAATTTTGTGCTACCATAGCCACCAGCCATTATCAAAACTATTCTGTCACCCTAAACAGAAACTCTGTACCAATTAAGCATTAGCTCCCCAGTTCCTACACCCAGTAGGACCCTGGTAACCTACATTCTAGTTTTTGATTCTATGAATTTCCATATTCTAATTATTTCATATCAGTGAGATCATGCACTCATTGCCTTTTAAACACAGAGATGTAACTAATGATCATTTTCATAGTAAACACTAATTTCCTTGATTCACATCAAAATACTCCTGGCCTATGAAGTGTGTTCTAGTTTGCTAGCTGCCAGAATGCAATATATCAGAAATGGAATGGCTTTTAAAAAGGGGAATTTAATGACTTGCTAGTTTACAGTTCTAAGGCCGAGAAAATGTCCCAATTAAAACAAGTTTATAGAAATGTCCAATAAAATTCATCTGGGGAAAGATACCTTGGTTCAAGAATGCCGGCGATGTTCAACGTTTCTCTCACCTGGAAGGGCACATGGTGAACATGGCAGTGCCTGTTGGCTTTCTTGTGGCTCTACCAAAAAGGACCCTCTCCAAAATGTTTCCTCTTTTAAAGGATTCCAGCAAGCAGCTCCACCTTCAGTGGGTGGAGACACACCTCCATGGAAATCATCTAATCAAAAGTTACCACCCCCAATTGGGTGGGTCACATCCTCATGGAAACAATCAAAATGCTCCCACCCAGCAATATTGAATGAAGATTAAAGGGCATGGCTTTTCCGGGGTCCACCACAGATTCAGACCAGCACAAAGTGTTCATGACTTCTTCTCATTCTCCTTCTTTTTGTCTTTTAATGCTGAATAGCTTTCCCTGACATTGAGAATAGATTTAAATCATGACTGCCTGCAGCTGAGCCTTTGCTCCCAGGCAAACATTGCTGACACCTACACTTCATATAGCTATTCCCAGGCAAAGACTGTTTAACCCTATTCTTGCTCTCTAATGACTGGCCCCCAAAATATCCTGAGCCTATGGCATGTGTTTGTTTGGGGCACTATGCAGCATTCTGGGTGTGGGCGTAAGTAAGGAGTCAGTACCTATAAACTGGAAAGAAAGCAAAATTGATAGGGAGGTAGATGTAGAATGGAAGCCTGTGGCTGGCGGAACTAGACATCTGAGAACAGAGACAAATCCAAAGATGGGGCTGATATTTTTCTCAAAATTCATGCCTAGCAGGAATGTGCAGTCTGGGTAGTCAGGCAAAGCAAAGCATGAAGGATCAGGAGTTCTCGAAGATTAAATCCAGGTAATGAGTCAAAGGATTGGGTTCTCAGAATGACAAAACTAGGAACCCACACAAGGAGACAGAAAAAAGGCTGCAGGGCTCTGCATGAAGAAAAACACAAAGCCTGGCATCAGAAAGTCTTCCTATTTACTTCTCTCCAGGGTGGGACAAGGTTTGGAGACAAGCCCAGTTTCTTGGAGAGAAGTCCACAGAACAGAACAACTTCTTATACCTTGGTGGGTAAAAATATACAATTTTCATACTGAAAAATTTCAAGTCCCCACGATCTAGGGGTTAAATGACACACAAGAATATCCAGTGGGCTGCTTCTAAGACATGTTCTCCCAACGGAGCCTTCCAATCTCCCTTGGGACAGTGAATCCGTGTCTCTCTCCTTCAACTGTGTTAGCCCAGTACAGGTACACAATAGACAGTCAAAAATATAAATGAATGGATCCTTAGGAAATAATGATTAACAAAAAAGTGGCAGTTGACCCATCTTAGAATCGTTAATTTACCTTAGGTTTTCCCGCGGCATGTAAAAGTTAAATGAACTTTGCCTACCATTAGAATGGATCCACACAGTGGCTGCCTGCCCTCCCATCTCAGCCAGCGGTCACCCCCAGTCCCTTTCCCATCGAGCAGGAGGGCTTTATATTCACATTCAGGGGCTAGAAATCCCCCCCCCGCCCCCCCACACACATTCTACAAGCCTAAGACTAGTGAACTCCAACTTGCATTTTGGAAAAATAATTATTTCTGCTGGATGCTGTCAAGGAGGGCGACAATTCACCACCAATCAGTGAAATCAAATCGCACATATCCCCAGAGGCAACCAGAGGATCCAGGAAGGGCACTCTGCAATACCACCAGTGAGGTCACAGCTGAGTATAAAATGCCTGGAGCAAACTGGAGGTGAGAGAGGGGCCAGTGGTGGCGGTGTACTGGGCAGCGCCCTCCACACTCATTATCTCCACCTGCTTCTGTCTGCTCAGATTAGAATCCTAATGTGAATTTACAGAAAGTCAGTTGGCGCTGGTCCCCCATGTAATTCAGATCACGTTTCCTGCAGCTTTTAGGAACTCAAACGAACAGAGGGGCTACTATTACTACTGAAATGTAATTAATGGCATTCATTGTAAGGTAATAATAAATTGCCTTATCCTCACCATATGGCCGGAACTGAATTACACCTAGAAGAAATGATTTAAACGTTCCCAAATCAGAATTAATGTCTCAGATCATAATGAGAAGCAACCTTTTTTTGAAAGAAAAGGTGGTTGGGACTTTATTAAACCAAGAGGCAAAAATAAAATTTGGGGAATAACATCCTCATTCAAATTAGGTGAGTTAGGTTTTTAGTGTAGAACCATATCACAAAGGTAAAAATCGTATAAGACTCAAAAATTGAAATGGTCATTTAATTGAGTGACTTCCCCTCTATTATTTTTCTATAATTATGAGGGTTAATATAGGAGTCTCTACCCGGTTGGCAGTTTCATAAATCACCAGGGATGAATTTAGCACGTGGATCGAAAATCTTTTTTCATAGGATACTGGCTGTTTGTTGGCAGGAAGGTCATGCAGTGTGGCTTAATCCTTTAGGATTAGTTAAAATGGTAGAAATGTTAGAATTTCTGGGCAGTACCAAACAGGCTAGCACTACGAGAGGTGCTTCGAGAACTGCAGACCATTTTAGAAGATCAGATTGCATTAAAGTTAGTTTGCAATGCATCTTGGGGAATTATGGGATACAAAAGCAGCTCCTGGGACTTGATTGGCATATGTGCCCTTGGGCCATAAAGGGAAACAAAAAAGCAGAATGTGGGAATTCCCCCTCCTTCCAAGTCCTTTAGATTACTTTGTATACTGCTGGCAGAAGGTTTAATGGGCCCAGTACCACCTTACCTTTTAGGAAGAGGAAAGAAGAAATATTCTGTTTTTTTTAAAAAAATACTTTCATGGGTGGTCGGGGATAATAATTACTGGCAGCTGAACTGGTAAAGCTGTTATAGGTGATACTCCATTTGGGTAGAAGCTTGAACCTGCAGCTTTAAATTCTGATTCTCATTTTGCCTCTTTGCTTCTCTGTCTTTAGCATCAAAGAAATAGGCATCTCAGAGTATTATTTCCTAAACTACCTCTAAACAAGGTTATAATCTTAAGTTAGGAACACCTAACATTTTGTTCATGACCAGTGGATCTAGGTGAGAATACATTAGAGAATTCCTAGGGTGGAGGAAGTTATTCCTAAACAAAGAATCCCCTGGATTTGGACTGAGGAGTGAGACAGTTGGTTAGCCTGGAGGTGAAAAGAGCCAAATGTACAAGCCTATCATTTTTTTAATTACCTAGGTTGGATTCAGGGAATGGCTGTGCATCTTCTTTATTTAGTGCAATTACAGTGAGACTCCTTCATATAATAGCAGAGAGGACAGGTGCTGAGAAAACAATCCCTTAGGAAAACTGTAAAACTCTCCCTTTTGAGCAGAGATCTGAATTGTTCTGCCACTGCTCAGTCTGAGCTCAAGGGGTCTCTGCCCCTAGCTCTGCGGACAGTTTTTTTTTTTTTAATACTAGATGATCTCTATGTGTCATGACATTGCAGTCTCATCAGCTAGAGCCCCATTTGGGAACAATGCAAATCTCAAAACTGCTTCAGTTATGGAGTCCCACTGGAGGCCCTTATCCTGAAATCCATTTATAAAGAAAAGAGATTGCACAACCCTGTCCTTGAAAATGTTAGCCTGAGAATTTCAGTGGTGCGACAGGTGGCCCTCAATGCGCTGTGAGCAACAATGGCCTCGCCAGGCCTATGGTTCTTTTCGTGAAATTCAAATATCTGAACAATGACGATGCTAGTGAGAAGTGCACCTTCCATCCCATGAGTTCATCAGTCCCTCAGTCCTGGTAGAAGCAGGGCAGTTACGGGCCTTATTTATGACATAAGCTTGGGTTTCCCAGATTGCCCTACTATGGACACGCATGGAACTGGAGATACAGATGGGGACGTGGGGGGGGGGGCTAGAAATAACTCTTCTAGCAGAAAACTATTTATTCCATTTGCACAGAATACAGAAAGGAACTGAGGGAGCAGAGAAACCAGGACAGTTCATCGGTGTTGCTGAGAGCTGAAATACTCTGTCTGTGAGTTTTGAAAGCTTTTTACTCTAAGAAAAGCAAATCTGCAGTTTAATTTCAAATAATACATCATTTTAAAACCTTGGATTCTTTCAAATTACAAAATTTTGTTTATGACAGGAAGAGTTTGAGGTTTCCCTTTAAAGTAAAGCAAAAAAGGGAAAACAAGGTTTATCAACCACAAATGACTATATTACTGTCATATAATCCAAAACATGTTTTACTTTGTTTAAATTAGTAATTAGTTAATATTAATGCTTTACTCATTTAAATGCATCCAGATAGACAATATGCCTCATCTAGTAGATGCCAACCAGCCTCTGTCTTTGGCCACCCCGGCATTTGCACAGTGGACCCATGAATGGCAGAGAAGGAGGTATGTGTGGTCCCAACAGAATTGGATCCCTTTCACCAAGGCGAATTTAGTTTCTGCTACTGATCTGCCAATTGGCAGTAGAGACAGATTCTGAGCTCCAGGATATCAAGCAAGGTATGTAAAATACTCGTCAATATCAAAATGTCAACTCCAAACTAAAAATTAGAAGCAGTTATAAATTATACCAGATACTCATTTACCAAACTAGACAACTAATTACAATTATACTCATCAATGCATGTAAAATAAGTAGTTCCACATAAAAATGAATCTATAAAAAGGTACATCAATAATCATAAATGCAGGATATCATTACTCCCCCATTTTGGTAATCATCTGAAGCAACTACAATTTTCAAATCGGAAATTTCACCTTGAAACCAAAAGGTGGGACGAATACAGTGTAGTTGAATGTATTTTCAGGTGTGTCTGTTTTTCTAAGCACAGTGTTCAGTCTTGCCAAAGAAAAAGAGGGGAAGATACAGAAAAATAAAATCAAGCAGTATTTGTTTTATTATAATAGCACATAGTGGAAATGTTATCTGCATTGTCCTGTCTGTATGGACTCTAGAAGAGAACAGTTAGTATTTTAATAGACATGCTTTTGACAAGAATTTGGGGCTTAAATATTTATCTTTGATAAATTAGTTTTACTGTCTGATTATGATGAGAGGAAGCTCACAGTTCAAGGCAGAACTAGGCGTAGGGTCTGATAAGAACATTCTTGTACATATCTTTTCTCTGGGGAGACAAAGAGAATGAATTATGTGGGCAAATCATTGAAAACATAGATGCTGTTCATTTAAATTACTTGACAGTTATACTACTGGGTAATGAAAAACCCTAAAAAATAATTTAAATACTCAAGATTGCTCGTCAGTAGATTAATTTTGAAGCAAAGTTTGGAACCATAGTTTTAGTTTTCTTTCACAGAGAACCACTCATGTTATATCTACTCAAAAATTTTAAATTTAGTCATTCAGAAGTATTGGAAAAATAGGTCAGGGAAATAAACCATCTGTAAAATTTGTGAGCCAGATTTGAAATGTTTCAGAAACAAATTTTCTCTTTTAGTTCTGAAAAACATTCTACAAGCATATAATATGCTTTTGAAATTGAATGAACATAGTCTTACATTAAGGAAATTTCTTTTCTATAATTCTTATGAAAAAAAATAAAAACAGAAAATCCTTAGAGTTTATGAGTTGACTAGAATGAATGAAGAGCTAGAAGCTAAGTCTGAGTGAAAGGAGAATGAAAGGAATCGTAGGGAAGTTTCCAAATTTATTTAGCTTGCTAAAATAAAAGGTAACAAGATGAATAAAATATGAGTTAATTTTAAGAAATGTTTTTGTGCTCTTTTGCAATACCTGCGATAGTAGTTAAATTGATCACAGTTCTCCAAACTACCACTTTCTTTCCTGGTTCTGACATATCTCCACAGATGCTTTTTGAGTGTTTTTTTTTTTTTTTAACTTAACCTCATCTAGCAGTCATGAAGACATTTTCTATATTTAATTTAATTTAATTAATTAATTTATTTTGCATGGGCAGGCACTGGAAATCGAACCCAGGTCTCCGGCATGGCAGGCAGGAACTCTGCCTGCTAAGCCACCGTGGACCACCCTCTATATTATATTTTAAAGTGTTAGCATTTTTTTCATGGTATTTTGGTCTTTCATCCCTTTGGAATCAATTTTTGTGTATGCAACTGATTTTTTTGTAGAATGATCCTACAGTCCCAGCACCATTTATTCAAAACTCCACCTTTCTCCACTCTCTGCCATTCCTTTACCAAGTCTATAAATATGATCTGTTTCTTCCTGTGATATGTTTTATTAGTCTATTTGTTTATCTGAGTCAATATCACACAAGCTTAATTATCATGGTTTTATAATGTCTTGGTATTTGATAAAAGAAAATCCTTCTATGTTTTTCATATTCAAGAATGTATTGTCTATTTTTGGCTATTTGCATGTAAACATTCATTTTAGAATTGGTATGTCAATTTTTACAAAAAATATAAAAACAGATATTTTTTGAATCATACTGAATCTATAAATCAATTTATTGAATAGGGACAGTTTCAGAACACTGAGTCTTACAATTCCTGAACTTGGCATATCTTTATTTTTAAATCTTCTTTAATGTCTCTCAAGACAAAATTTTAATTTTCTCTGTTAAGTTCTTACACATCTTTATACCTAGAACTGTCATGGTTTTAATGTTATTGTAAATTGTGACTCTTAAAATTTAATTTTCTAATTCTTTGTTGCTTGTAAATTAGACTACAATTCATTTTCATATATTGATTTTGTGTTTGTCCACCTTGCTGAATTCTGACTAATTTAAATAATTTATCCATGGTATCATTTGCAGAATTAACAGACAGAACTATATCATCTGCGATTTCCCCCCTTTTCAATTTCTTTTACTTGCCATATCATGTTAGCTAGAACTTCCAATATAAAGTTGATTAGAAGTGCTCACAACAAGCAACTTTGTTTTGCACTGATCCCAAAGAGAAGGATTTCAATGTTTTAACATTAAGTATGATATTTATTGTTAAGTTTTTTGTAAATGCCCTTTATCAGGTTAGGGTTTTCTTTATTCCTAATTTGCTATGGGTTTTAATCACGGATAGAGATAAAAATTGTATCAGAATAATTTTTCTGCATCTATTGAGATATTTTTCTTCTTTACTAGTGTGTACATGAATTAATTTTGCAATGCTAAATAAACTTTTAATTCCTAGGATTAAAAAAATAATTTTATCTATGTATATATATATATTTTATATGTATGTATATATGGATTTGGTCTAATATCTTATTTAGGATTTTTCTATCTATGTTCAAGAATGAACAGACTTTATTCTTATTAACATTCTACAGCATGAATTAAAAGGCAGTATTTTTATTCATTCTACTGTTGATGGACTTTTGATAGATTTTTGTTTTTACCTATTATTAATATTGTTCTGAGCATTCTTATAGGTATCTTTTGGTAAACATGTTTGTCTTTTTGTTTGATATATACTTAGGAATTAAAAAATATAACCTGTGACTGATATTCTAATATATAAAGTCTGTATGTATTTCTGCTGTCTTTTAATTCTGCTGTTTCTTGCTCATGGTTCCTTGTTTCCTTGTATCCTTGGTTTTCTTTGGACATTGCTCATAGATAAGAAAAATAATCTGTGGGGATTTCTCTAAGCCTGAGATGAAGAACCTTTACTCCAAAGATGGTTTATATTTACTTAACCAGGTACTTGGGTACTGCTAGTATAGGACCATTGCAAGCCTGGTTAGTAGCTTGAGGTTCTATCAACCACGCAAACTGTGAGAACCTAGCCTGCAAATTCATGCAAGGATTGCCCTGGGCCACAATGTCCTCTGTCACTTTTTATCTTCTTTTGTTTCTTCTCTACTCCACTTAGTGCCACGGCAAATCTTCTTATGGTCCTTTGGGGGTGGGACCTAGAGTCATCCTTTCCATTGGGGTGGGTCCTAAGTAGAATGGTGAGGATATCCTATCCAAGTCCCCAACTTGGGTGGGTCTTGGGCCTTGACTTCTGTTCTCCTCTGTGTGATTCCCCTAAACCAGAGCAAATGACCTTAGAGTCAAAGCAGCTAGAGTCCCCATTGTTCTATTTGTCCAGATTCTCTGTTTCCCCTGGAATTTAGCCAGGCTGTTTTTCCTTTACCCATCTTGTATGCTCTCTGATGCTTTAACATTTTTTTCCCAATAAGCAGAACTTCTGGCTGTTTTCAACAGAGGGGTTAAAATTACCAACTGACAATCATTATAAGTGGAAATCATCTTTTTATTCATTTGGATTTTTTTTTTTTTTAATTTGCA
>PVIY010003057.1:0-24799 GCA_004026745.1 Myrmecophaga tridactyla
CAAGGATCAGAGGAGTCAGGGCACAGTTGAATGCCTTCAGGGGACAAGTGTGGCACAATGCTTAGGGGAGTCCCTGTAGGGGGTCGAGGGGGAGGTGTGGCATGAAGGGTTGGGCACAGGTGCATGGGTACCAGGGGTGGAATGAGAGGTTGTGCTTGCACAGAAGAGACGGACAGGGCCAGGGCAAGCGTATGCACGTGCATGGGGCATGGGTCCGGGCAGAGGGAGGGTTCAGGTGCATGGATCATGATGGGCTATAGTGGGTCCCAGGGTTGGGGAAGCAGCATGTATGTGTGTGGTGTGTTCAAGGAACGTGGCTTGGCTTACTTCCTAGCCCCCATCTCTCTGTGCACTCCTGAGAGCTCTGCACCTCTGGAAAGGAACACATTAGGCTGTTTGCAGTAGCTGCACAGTCTCTGATTCTCTGCCTCTCAATTCCTCAGCTTTTGCAATCAGGACCCTCTCAGGTCACATACACCCTGGAATCGCTGTCTTGGTCATTTTTCTGTCACTTCTCTAGCTGTTCCTTAGAGCAGGAGTGAACTCGACCTATCCTATTCTGCCACTTTCCCAGAAGCTGCACATTATCTTTTATATCCGCCCCTATTTATGAGGTTTTAAAACACATTTTTTGCAAATGGTAATAGTATCCCACACATAAGAAATTAAACTGCTAAATTGCCTTTGTAGAAAAATTTCTATGGTATAAAAATGAATCTGAAATTTTATTTAAAAGGACTTTAATATCACATTTTTAAATAAAAATTTTGGGACCCTCAATGTTGTACGACTTCTCTCATGATAGATCAGCTTTCCCACAGTATTCCAAGAGATATAAAGTAGATTCACTTAAATCTGGCACAATATTACTTCCATTGTATTATATTGATGAAAGAAGTCACTGGGCCTGCCCAGATTTATCTTTAAATAAAAAATATGTTAATAAATTTGTGGCCATCTTTAATTCACCCTAGTGTGAATATACTTCATCATTATTTACATAATCTGTTGTTCATGGCATTTGGGTAGTTTCTAGTTTGAGGCTACTGGGGGCTATTAATACTATGAATAAACATTTACATATATTTTTGGTAAACAAATGTATGTATTTCTGTTGGGTATATAATTAGGAATGTGTGTCCTAGGCAGAGGGAATACATATGTTTAACAGAGTGGATAAGCAGTTTTTCAAATTGTCTGAAACAATTTACATTCCTACCAGCAGTGTACAACAGCTCCAGGTGCTTTATATCTTCACTAACATTTGGTATTTTCTTTTTTTTTTTTAATTTTAATCAATTCTGATTGATGCGTGAAGGTATTGCATTATGGTCTTAATTTGTGTTTCTCTGGTGACTATACTGAGCACTTTTTAATATGTTTTGGTGATTTAGAAGGAGATACTAATTTACTCCCTTTTACACATGGGGAAACTAAGGCCTACAGCAGATTAACTTACCCAAGGAGTTACTTTAGTAAATGGTGGAGCTGAGAATCTCAAATTAGGTAGTCTGACCCTAGAGTCTGCATTCCTACCTTCTGGGATTCTGTTTTTAGGATTTTTTCATGCCAAAATCATACTTTAATATTTAAGTGACTTCTAGGAATATAGGATACTAATGCATTAGAAGAATAATAATTTTAATGATTTAAATATCTCTATTTTATATAAAATACAAATATAGTTCCTGCTGATTGGAGATGCTGCCCCAACATCTATTTAAGAGAAGTGATGACTGTTCTTCCTTCAAGTTGGAAGAAGCTATGGAGGTGTAATTCTACAATAAATTAGGTCCCCTAGGATCTCCCCAAATCTGAACTTCCACAGTTTGATTTTCTCACAATTGGATAGATAACTTTTGCCTCTTGCAGCCCAAAAAATGATTTTTTCAAAAAGCATACAGAGGGGAAAGGAGATTTTCCTCTTCTTTCCTTAATATGATTAGAATATATAACGTTCAATCAGCTTCCAAATATTGCATATATCATTTTAATACATAAATTGCTATATTTATCTTGGGACTGCATACAAACATTAAGCCAAGATGGCAGATTGAGCATATGCATATGTATCCTATGCTTATTCCAAAAACCTGTGTATGCCAGAGAAGGTAAAATAAAAATACACGAGAAAGCTTGAAAGCTAAGGTAGGACATTCTGAAGATGCCCTAAATTATAAATTATAGTGACCAGTGATAGCATAAAATAAGGCAAGAATGGATGCGGAATATGAAGGCTGGACTGTCAATACACAAACAGGAATTGAAGTGATTTGAGAGTGGACACTCTAAGAAGTGAGCAGTTGGACATAAGTTCTTTTCCATACACTTTTTCTATGATTTCAGATAGAAATAATCTGCCTGACTTTAGTTAAGAGTGGAAAGAAATTCATGAGTCTAACTACAAATTCAAAGGGAACAGTCTTTAAATGACTACCTTCACTTCAGACCATACTCACTTCAGACCAGCTGTTTATAAGTTCCGAGGTCTCTATAAGCACATCAATTTCAACAATTTGCTATAATGACTAAGATAATTCAAAAAAGTGTTGTATTTATGGTTATAGTTTTATTATAGTAAAAGGATACAAATTGCAACCAGCCAATGGAATGCATTGGGTGAAGTCTGGGTAGGGTTAAATGTGGAGCTTCTGGTCATCTTCTAATTATGGAGTCATGAATGACATCATCTATTTTCGACCATGTGTGTGACAATATGCACAGAATATTGCCAACTGGGAGAGCTTACTTGAGCCTTTGGTGTCCACAGCTTATATGGGGCTTGAACACGTATTGCCTGTGTGGCTGACCATTTTTCTGCATCCCTACTGGAGTTTGGCCTAATACCTTTGGAGTATGGGGATGATAATATATGACCGAAGCACCCACAATATATCACATTATTAGACTGTCCAGTTGCCAAAGCCCCCACACCAAAAAAACAAAAAACAAAAAACGAATACTCCTATCAGGAAGACAGTCTCAGGCCTAGACATCACTTTCCAACAACTGAAGGAAAAGGCCAAACCTCTCTTTGCGTAAAGTAAAATTTTCACTATGCATTCTAACTACTGGCTTTTAGCATAGGCCTTTTTATAGCAAAAGGATCATACCTGTGTGAGCATCTACATTTACTACATAATTTATATATCAGATACAACAATAGTTATTACCATGAATGAATATTCCTTACATTTGGAGGATTCCGCATAGGTATAGATAGTATATTTTTAACTCAAGTTCCCAATACATTTGACCATCAATATCAGTTTAATAATCTCACCAACAATGCTGGTGTTACTAATGTTTCACTCAGTCATTAATAATAAGTCCAGCTCATCGTCATATTGTGCAACTAAAATGTAGTTCAGGGTTAGGCCACTCAAGTTTGCAGGCTTCCATTAAATCTTGCCATTTTCCAAAAGCAGGAGTGGTCTCATTAACATTAGATGGCTTCATCCTTTCATGTGCAGGTTGTTGAGACAATACTGTCCTCTTGCTTTCAGGCTTTTTCAAGGCATTAGTATAATCCATATAATGTAATGCAATGTAATATCAATTTTCCCTCATTTCACTTATTCATTCCTTTACCTTTAGCTACTCTTCCTCCTTCTCTTCATTTATGTCCAAATGTTTCCATTTTTGAAATGGATGCTAGGTTTGGCTACTGTGCCATTTTGGATTGCTGGCAACAACCCTAGTCTTAAAAATGCCCATTCCCCCTTAGCCTAGTCATTCAAATAAAATAGGGGTACATAAGTGCCAACCTAGTGGGCTATCTTGACCACTAGATAATACAATTGCATTCTCTGTCAACCTCAATCTTACCAGATGGGCTGAAGACATCATCCACCCATTCCTTCCTTTGATTATAACGGCATAAATGTTTAAAAGTCTGGTTACAGAGTCTCGTTTAAGAGTTATTCCTGCTTCTGGAACTCATTGTTTCAGCCTGAAATCACTGTATAAATTGTGGAAAAAGAGGGAAAACTGATGTGATGTGATGTGGAGATAAAGAACAATATTGAGATGATGTGGGGGGAAATTGTATAGCCATAACAGCATCACCCCCTCTTCTTCTTGCCCAAATCCCCCAGAAAAATGGAGGAATTTATCAGGTGGGCTTTTCCCTTGGCCAAAGTGAGCCCATACTTGTAAAGGTGTGTAAAGCAGTCCTTCTTGCCAATGCCACCCTTTTTTTAGATAAATGTTTCAACTTCTGTTCCAATTCTTTATCAAACCAATATTCTGAAGATAATATTTCTCTGCTTATTGCTGGATGTTATGGGCTATAATAAGTGTTCCTTTTCCTGCACAAATAAGACCTAGTGGTCCAAATTGGTTTAGTCTTTTCTTTTCTCTTCCTTTGCATCTATAACCAGGTAGATGTCCAGAGTAAGTGCATGTCCTATAAAGATTCATTGGTAGCCTCTGGCCTACTGGCTTTAGTTCAACTTGCCAGCTATGTGCAGGGTTTTCTTCCCAGGAAATCTTCCCCATACCCATCTGCAGTCTCTGCCTCACTTGTGGGCCAAGAGAATGACAGAATGGTTCTTATTGACATTTTGTGCATCAAAAGGTGCAAGAGAAACATTTCCAGACCCAGTCTGTGTCTGCATTGATGCAACACCATCATGTCCACTCATTTCATGCACCTATGTGGCCATCTCAAGCCAGCAAACCAGAGCATCTGCTTGCAGATTCCAATCACTTCCCTGTTCTGGGGAGTTCTGATGGATGTTGAATAGTTCTACTTTAAAGCACCCCTACTATTCCCATAGTGATTTCCATGGTGTTACATCTCTTATGGGCATCAATTTAATAGGTGTAGACTGAATTAGGTACCCCAGAAGACATGTTCTTAATCCTAATCATCCTTCCTGGGGGGTCTGAATTCATTTGTAAGTAATATCCTTTGAGGAAGTTGTATCAGTTAAAGTGTGAACTCCTTTGTGAATGGGAACTTCTAAAGTCCTATTTAGGTGTAACAAAACTGAATCAGGGTGGGCCTTACTCTGTATGAGTGTAGGCATCATAGAAAGAAATCACAAATCAGAGAAAGCTGCAGGAATAATCTTGAAGTTAGCAGAACTTGAAGAGGAGGCAAAGGGATAGAAAGCACTATCTGACAGGAGGCAGAGATGCAAGCCAAGGAAACCCAAGGATTTCAGCAAGCCAGCACCAAAATGCTGACAGGCTTTGAGGAGAAAGCATGGCCATTCTGATGACTTAATTCTGAAATTCTAGCATCCAAACTCATGGGACAATACATTTCTGTTGTTTATGCCTACCCATCTTGTGTTATTTATCAAAGCAGCCTTGGAAAACTAAGACAATAGGTTAATTTCCTATTGTCCACAAGCCTGACATGTGGCCAGGCAATTAGTCACTACCCACAAGTTGGTAATGACCAAAACATAGGGACACACAGAATGCGATTTAGCCAATGCTGCTGATTGGTTCATACTTTCCTTGATCAGAGTTGTGGCTTTCCAAAGAGGATGCTGTCTGTTTACCTTGGAACTACCATCCATAAACCAAATAGTCTTTGTTGGTCAATAGAGAGCTGTTCATTGTATTGTCCAGGTGGAAATAAAATCTGACGGTTCCTCAGGTGGTTACAACATCAGCCTTGAGAGAAAAGAGAATTCCTGCTCATGACTTTTCTGAGTAACTCTTTCCATTTCCCCAATAGCATAGAACTAATAAAAACATTGCCATTTAGTTATAAAACTCTCCCAGGAATTGTCTTCCCTATTAAATACTTTCTCTGATATCACCCAAGATATTACAGTATTTCAGGTTTCAAGATTATTTTATGTCCTTCAGTTGTAGGGCAATCTCTGTCAAAGCCCAGCTAGTAAATTTTCATTCAGATGGAAATTTTCTAATCCAAAATACCAACAGTCATGCTTGGGTGGTGTTCACAGGCTTTTTCCATAAGGTTCAGTCTAAACTCCACACAGGACAACTGTACAGAGAATTTGAATGTACTATCACTCTAGCTTCAATTTTATAATGTTTGAAATTAGCAGCCTGTGTGGGCCTGAGAAATCTTCCTTGTTCCCATTTAGCATATACAATCAATATTGCCTGAAGGGTAGATTTACATACCTTCTTTTCTATGATACTACTGTAGGAGAACCATTCCCCAGTGAGACACAATATTCATCCCCATGATTCATTCAGGCAAAGAAGATGCAATAAATTCATTTAAATTCTGTTTAAAACATTAATTCTATCCAAACACTCACCTTAATATTATCAGCCCTTGCATCCCTGTAACCTACCAATCTAATTGGAATCCCAATTAGGACTTTACCCTTAGGGTTAGGAACCACAGTTCATGGGGATCTGTGTCAAAAAGATCCAGAAACTTCTTTTCTCCACTCCTGACCATTGTACCTAAAAATGTGCATAAAGCCTTGCATCCCCAGCAGAGGTTGACTCAATGGAGCCTCATCCTTCTGAACTGGTAAAATTAGGGATCAACACCCCCAGGTGATTTGAGGTCAGGTTTCTTGAATTCCTTCAAAGTAGGGCAAATAAAGCAGCTTTGTTTAGGCCCCTCCAATATTTGCAGATAAGCAGAGGCTCTGAGAGTGCTGAATTAAGGCTTTTGTTTTATTCCCATCAATTTCTGCTCTATTCAACCCACTTCTTAATAGTGATTTAAAGATTTCTATTCTGATGACACCTGTCCTTTGACTCCTCCCTTTCTCTTTCTCCCTTTTTTGACTCCATCAATGTTGATTTATTCATTGCATTTCTTAATAAGTGTTTAAAGGTTTCTGTCATGTTGAGACATATGTCTTTGGCTCTCCCTTTTGTTTTTTCGCATTCTCCTGGGAATCAGTCTAGACTTCTTCATTTTCCAATGTTTCTGCGCAATTTTTTCCTTGGGCCAGCCAGGATTCAGTCTTGGCCAAGTATCAAGATATGCTTCAACTCTCTCCCTTACTATCATTTTGCTTATTACAGACAACAATAACCAAGGTAATGCAGTTTGCTTTTGTATGTTGATATGTATTTTCTTATGCATACAGTCAGTTAACTTCTAGAGAGTTTGATCCATTATTTATAAACTGGTAACTTTTACTACCAATAACTGATCACAGCACCCAGAAATCAAAGATCCCTTGCCCAAACCACATGCATCATCCTTTCTCTTCCCAAACTACATGCTCAGTGAATCAGGGTTGAGCTGGTAAAATGTACTTTTGCTGACAGCAACTGTCAAGTAGTTTAACAAAACTTCAAAATGAGAGAAAATAGCGCCCATAAGACTACCCTCACTTCAGACACCACTACAAGTCTTATGGTTTCAAGAGAAAGGCAGAAAGGAGGCCATGAACCAAAGAAGACAGGTAGCTTCAAGCACCTGACAAAGGCAAAAAAAAAATGGATTCTTCTGTAGGGACTCCAGAAAGGAATGCAATCCTGCTGATACTTTGATTTCAGCCCAGCAAGACTCCTGTCAGACATATGACCTACAGAAGTATGGGATAATAAATGTTTTAAACCACTAAATTTCTGGACATTTGTTACAGAAGCAATAAAAAATTAATACTCTGATAAAAGACTTGTATACAAAATATATTTTAAAACAAAACTTTAAAAGTTAACAGTAAGAAAGCAAACAACCTGATTAAAACATGGACAAATGACTTAATAAGATGGCATAGTAAGAAGCTACAAATACATATCCTCCCCTTGCTTCAGGTGAAACATCAAAAATCAAGTAGAAACTTACAGAAATAAGGGAAACACTAAAAGTAAACAGCAACCAGAATAACAATGAACCAAGAGAAAGACAATCAAGAAACAGTAGGAATGTTGGGTAGTACCTTTACTGGCCCAGGCCCTACCCCTCTCCTGGCTCCATGTGTTTGTAAGATGCTGGTCCACCTTCTCAGTTTGAGCCTCTGGTATTTGGTTATGAAGGGAAACAGAATAGACATAATGCACAAATTTGGTGTGTCTGTATGACTGTTCCAACTGTGTGGTGGCTTCCTAAAAGACAGATTTAATACACTCATCTGTTTTTCCCAACCCAGAAATCACTAAAGGCAGAGAAATAGTGTGAACAAGTGGCATGGAACTGAGGAAACTGCAACCAACTCAGGCAATATATTGAGGTAGGGACATACAATAAAGTGTCCAGGACATGGGAGGAGAAGAAACTGAGGCAATTTAAAATAGAGCTGCGGTGGCTATACTAATATCAGACAAAATAGACTTTAAGTAAAAAATCTGTTACAGGAGACAAGGAAAGAGTTATATATTGATTAGATATTCAATCAATCAAGGAAATACAATTGTAAACATGCATGCACCTAATAATAGAGTTTCAATAGTCTTGACGCTAACACTGGTAGAAATCAAAGAGGAATTACAAAATGTTAGAAGTACAGTTAGAGGTTTCAATAAAACAGTTTCAATAATAGATAGAAAATCTAGACAGAAGATTAACATAGAAACACAGGACTTGAGCAATGCTATAAACAAACTAGACCTAAGAACTAACAGTCATATCTAAAACATTCCACCCAAGAACAGCAAAATACACCTTCTTCTCATGTGCACATGGAGCATTCTCCAAGATAGAGCGTGTTTTTAATCACCAAAAAAAGTCCTGACAAATTTTAAAAGATTTAGTTCACAAAGAGCATCTTCAACCAAAATGGAATGAAGTCAGAAATCAATAAGAAAAAGAAAACTGGGAAATTACTAAATATACAGAAATCAAACAAAACATTCTAAATAATCAATAAGTCAAAGAAGATATCATAAGGGAAATTAGAAAATACTTTAAGGTGAATGGAAACAAAAATCCAGCATAGCTAAATTTATGGGCTGAAACAATGGCAGTGCTTAGAGGGAAATTTATAGCTATAAATAGTTACATTAAAAAAGAAGAAAGAACTCAAATCAGTAACAACCTCACATCTGAAAGAACTGGAAGAAGAGTAAAGAAAACTGAGAGTGAACAGACAGAAACAAATAATAAATACTAGAGCATTAATAAATGAAATGGAGAATAAAAACAATTAAGAAAATCAATGAAATAAAAAATCAGTTCTTTGAAAAGATCAATAAATTTGACAAACTTTTAATAAAAGTCACAAAGAAAAAAGAGAGAAGACACATAAATATAATGAGAAATGAAAGAAGGGATATTGCTACCAACCTTACAGAGATTAAAAAAAGATTATAAGGGTATCACTATGAACATTTATATACTAAGAAATTAGATAGCCTAGATTAAATGTACAAATTCTTAGAAACAAATTCATTACCTAACTGGACTCAAGAAGACATACAAAGTCTCAGATCAAAACAAGTAAAGAGATTGAATGGGTAATGTTTGAAAAAGTCCCAAATAGAAAAGTCCAAGATACGTTGACTTCACTGGAAAATTTTACCAAACATTAAAAAAAAAAAAATGAAAACTGATCCTTTCTAACCACTTCCGAAATTGAACAGGATGGAACACTTTCTAACTCATTCTATAAGGTGAGAATTACTCTAATGACAAAATCAGATAAAAATATCACAAGGAAAAAATACAATATCACTTATGAATATAGGTAGAAAATTCTCAACAAAATACTACCAGGTTGAATCCATAGCACATTAAAATAATTGTATGACATAACCAAGTGGAATTTATCCCAGGAATGCAAGGGTGGTTCACCATAAGAAAATCAGTGCATGTAATACATGGTATTGATAGACTGAAGACAAATAACCACACTATCATTTAATGAATACAAAAGAGATTTGACGAAATCCAGCACTGTTTCTTGATAAAAAGTTTCATAAAAATTGAATAGATGGGAATTCCGGTAACATGATAAAGGACATATATGAAAAACACACAGCTAATATCATACTTAATAATGAAAGCTGAAAATTTTCTCCCTAAGATCAAGAACAAGACAGAGATACCTGACTTCACCACTGCAATTCAAGTGACTGCAGAAGTACTGGAAGTTCCAGACAGAGAAGTTAGGTGAGAAAAGAAAGAAAAAATATCTACATTAGAAGGCAAGCAATAAAATTATATCTTTGAAATGGCATGATTGTGTACATAGAACACTCCAAATAATCCACAAGAAAATAAAGATAATAAATTAATTCAGCAAAGTTATGGGGTATAAGATCAATATGCAAAAATCAGTTCTGTTTTTATATACCAGCAATGACCAATCCAAGAAAAGAAACCAAGAAAACAATTAAATTTATTATAGAATCTGGTAGAGTAAAATAATTAGGAATAAAAGAAAGAAAGAAAGAAATTTAACTAAAGAAGAAATTTACCTAAGCTATGACAATATGCACAACATTATGGGTCCTTAGGTAAATGCAAATTAAAACCACAAGGTAAAAGAATTATACACTAAAAAAACTGCAAAAGATTACTGTAAAAATTCAATAAGATCTAAAAATATGGCAACATTTCATGGATTGAAACACTTAATATCATAAGATATTAATACTACCCAGAGACCTACAGATTCAATGCAATTTGTATCACAGTTTGAAAACTCTTTTTGCAGAAATGCAAAGCCAATCATCAAATTCACATGAAATAACAGCTGGCTGCAAATAGTCAAAACCACCTCGAAAAACTACAAAGTCAGAGGATTCATTCTTCCAAATATCAGAAATTATTGCAAAGCTATAGTAATCAACACAATGCAGTACTGACATCAGGACAGAGATATAAACCAACCATTTTAGAACTGAGAGTGCAGGAATAAGTCCACATATTTTCTATGGCCAGTTGATTTTCAACTAGAGTGCCAAGTCCCTTACTGGGAAAAGAATATTTTCCTCAACAATTAATGCTGGATATCTACATGCAAAAGAATGAAATAGACCCCTAGCTCACAGCATATACAAAAATGAACTCAAAATATGTCAACACAATTTTATGCTAGAAGTTCTAGCCAGAACATTAAGGCAAGAAAACAGAAACAGCATCCAAATTGGAAAGGAAAAAGAAACCCTATCTCCATTTGCAGATGACATGATCTTATATATAAAATATCCAAAGATATCCATGAGACAACCACCAAGCAAAAGAGAAGAGTACCAAATTAATAGTTAAAGATAACTGTGTTTCTAAATACTAGTGATGAACACTCTGAATGTGAAATTGAGAAAATAATTTCAACTACATTAGCATGTAAAAGAATAAAATATCTAGGAATTAATTTAAATCAAAGGATATGGAAGACTTGTATATTGAAAAATACAGGACACTGATGAAAAAAATTATAAAGTACCTAAATAAATGACGAGTCTCATGTCCATATGTTGGACAACTTAATATTGCTAAGTTGTCAATATTACCCAGAGAGAGCTACAAATTTTATGCAATCTCTATGGGTATTTTGACAGTCTTTTTGCAGAAATGGAAAAACTGAATTTCAGATTTACATAGAATTGCAAGAGGCCCTGAATAGCCAAAACAATTTTGAAAAAGAGTAAGTTGGAGGACTCATACTTTCCAATTTCAAATTGTACTATAAAGCTGCAGTAATCAAAACAGTATGGTGCTGACCTAACATTAGCCTCCAGACCATAGAATAGAACTGAATAGACAAACACTTATAAACACTTATAAAGCCAATTGATTTTCCACAAGGTTGCAAAGTAATACAACGGGGAAACAATAGTTCATTCTACAAATGGTATTGGGAAAACCGATATCCACATACAAAAAAAAGATACATCCTTACTTCACAAAATATACAAAATTTAACCCAAAATGAATCAAGGACATAAAATCTTAGAAGACAATATAGGGATAAATTTTTATGACCTGGGATTTGGCAAAGAATTATTCTTTATGACACCGAAAAGCACGAATAAGGAAGCTATAGATAAATTCAGTTTCATCAAACTTAAAACCTTTTGTACATTAAAGAACATTATGCAAAACTGAAAAGACCAGCTTACAAAAGGAAGACAATAGTTGCAAAAATTATATTGGATGAGGGGTTAATATCCTGAATATATTAATAACAAGAAAAGTTTTGATAATGCATGTTGGTGATGGTAGAACAATAATGTGAATATAATTAATATCATTGGGAAAGTGTTTAAAATGGAAACATTATGGTTGCACACGTGCTATCACAGTTAGAAACAATATAGACAAAACCTGCAAAAATACTTCTCCAGAGAAGATAGTAAATAAGCACATGAAAACATGTATGTTATTTATCATTAGGAAATGAAAATTGAAACAATGATAAATGCCACCACACACCTATTAGAATTGTTAAAATCCAAAAATCAGACAATACCATCTGCTGACAAGAATTCAGAGAAACGTAAACTCTCATTCGTCTGTGATGTGAATGTAAAATGATACAGCCACTTTGGAAGATAATTTGGCAGATTCTTACAAAGCTAAACATATCCTTGCATTAGTATATATCAGTAAAACTCCTAGGTATTTTCTCAACCAATATGAAAACATATGTGCAGTGAAAAACTTGCGCATGAATGTTTATAGTAGCTTTATTCATAATCGTCAAACTCCGGAAGCAACCAAGATGTCCTTCAATAGGTGAACAGATAAACAAATTCAGTTACACCCTTACAAGGAAATGTTATCCAGAGATGAAAAGGAATGAGTTAGCAAATAACAAAAATAATGGACGAATCTTAAATATACATTACTAAGTCAAAAAAGCCAGTATGAAAAGGCTATATACTCTATGATTCCATTTACATGACATTCTGGAAAAATCAAAACTATGACAATATATGGTAAATAAACTGGTGATTGGTAGGGGATTGGCAGGGGCAGTAGATGTTGAATAGTTGAAAGTGCAGGTGATGTTTTAGGGTGGTACAACTATTCTTAATGATACTGTAATGTTGGATACAGGACATTATGCGTTCATCAAAGTCCATAGAATTTTACAGCAGAAAGAAAGATTCTTAGTATATGCAAATTTTAAAAAATTACTTAGGAGGTTCAGGAATCTCAAGATGGAAAACTGATTTTGACAAAATAAGCTAAGGGTACTAGAAATGAATGAAACAACCTCATTGAAGGAGCTTGGGGGAAAAGTTGCTGTTCCAAGTAACACTGAAATGAGTGGAATATATAAGACTAAAAGTCCAAGGAACTACACATAAACACTGTACTCTAACTGATGGAGTTGTTTCCCCTAGTTGTATGTGTTAACAAGTCTGAAGTCACTATAGATGTATGCTGGAATGGAATAATTAAGTAAATGGATGGGGAATGTTGGGAGCCAAGTTTCCCACTGTTGGATTACAGTGTTATCAATAAGTACGGGAAGAAGACTAGAATGACCCATGTGATAATGTAGAACTTATTATAGAATCATTTATAGGATATATGTATAGATAAGAAACAGTATGCAACATATATTGCTTTGCTGTCAGCTGAGAGAGTTTAGAAGCAATGACACACCAGTAGCAACAAGCAAATCTAGCATGAAGAGCTTGATTTCTAACACTGTTCTACAATAAAATGATTAGTACTCCTTGGAGAAATAGAAAATTCTAGGGCTGGGGCTGGAAATTTACAAGATGAAACTGGAACATCTTGCAGTGCCAGAGAGTAAGAAAGCATTAAGCAACAAATGAAGAATCAAAATCAATACAAAACAATGATGATTATATGAAAGGGACAGAGTCCAAACGATAGAGGTATTTTGAGGAAAGAGCAGGAAGGATTAAGCAAGACTATGTTAACAATAAACTCTCAACTAAGATAAGTCATGTACATTAATTTATTTTTGAGGACATATTTATTAGGCCCCGATTAGGTACCTTGAATAATGTTGGGTGCTTGAGATAAAACCTATAGCAGGATGATGCACTCCCTCCCTTCCTGGGATGTCTAGTAAGTAGGGAAAAACAAATAATAAACAAATCATTATAAACACTAGTTAATAATGACCCTGGAATGTGCTGTGAGTAAAAAATCATTTGAGGGGCTCGTATCCCTTGAGACTTAGGGGAGCTTTAGTGAGGAACATAAGAAATGGGAGGAAAATGAGTGTGATGACCAAAAGCTAATGAGTCCTATTTTTGACTGTTTTAATTTGTAGAGTCTTTGACGTTGATTTTCCTGCATAGGAACACTTAAAATCATTTCATATCACAGTTGGCCAATCTCAAACTTAGCCCTTATAGATCATGATTTTTAGTCCCTTTCAAACACATCCATGCATGAGAAAAAGGCATGAAAAATAGAAGAAATGTTACAGAGGATAAATATAAGCATGTGAAACCACGTTGGCCATTAAGCATACATGTGCATGTGTTTCTTTTTTTAATCTTTTTTCATCGTCTGTGTGTGTGTTTGAGAGAAGAAATTCTCATTTTTCTGAGATAATTTAGACAAGAATCTTCATAAAAGCAGGTGCACTGTGCTAAAGAAATCTAAAGAGCCCCTTACAGCATTGAAACACATAGCTGCCTACTTCTCATTATTTCTCTCTCTTCCAAACAATGTCTTTTTTCTGTCAGAATATTTTTATCCACTATCTATAGCACATATCCCAGCATAGGGTCATTGTTTAAAAGCTTCTGTTCTGTAGAATATATTATTAGAAAATGATAAAACAAGAAATAGAAGTACTGTGTATGGAGAGAATATTTTTCTTCTGCAACTCCAACTTTCTCCAGCCATTAGCACCATTTTTAAAACAGAGAAAATAAGCTATTGCATAGAGTTGTTTGAGGATTACATGAAATAATGCATGTAAAGTGGTTAGCATCATGACCTTGGATAACTATCTGTTAAAAATTCTGTGTTCTTAGTTCCTCTATTCACTTTCTTTCCTGTTTCTCCTTCTTCGGGTTTTATCTGCTACTTTTTCACTTTCAAGTAAATGCATAGCTTAACCCAATTCCTAATGATTTCACTGGGAACTATTGTACAGCTTTGTTTGTTTTTATATGGGGCAAACCATTTTAGGAAAATACAGGGGTGCAGAAAATAAAAAGCACTTTTAAGTCTATTCACACACTGAAATTAGAGTTTACTAAACATGTTAATTTTAGGGGAGACCTTTTTTGTCAGATGCATATAAGTATCTGGGCTATTGGGGACCTAGAGACCAAGTGAGGCCTGGTGAACCTTGTCAAGTTGGACAAGTCCAAAATCACATATCAACTTTGGAGTTTGGCATTTGCATAGACTCCATAGGAGGCCACCGAGTTAGGTGTAACTTCCTTCACCACTAGAGATCCTCATGGGTAGGCGAAATTATACCTTTGTGCAGGTGGCAGATCCAGCAGGAAATTGGGAGGCTAGGAATCTTCTGTGGGCTGGGGTGCCTCAATACTCGTGAACAGCTGTCATGTATGAGGCAAATGGGTTGAGTCAGCATGGTGGACTCTTAGAGTAACATCTGGACTCTTCACCCCCGTCTTGCCCTGGCTAAATCCATAGCTATTTCCATGGTTCTCAGGGGCATGCTAAGCTCAAGAACATTTGATTGTAGTAATTACCAACACCTAACATACAGTGTTGGAAGCATTATTTCTAGGGAGTGATAAATGGAAACTACTTAATTGTTTGGAGGAAAGGTGGTATAGATTCAATTTGGCTGGTTTCCCAGTCTGGAGAACCATCAGTGCCTTCTAAAACAGCATCAATAATAACATTCTGTAGATAGCTAGATTCCATTCCAATGATATTTCTTATTGGCAGCATTTCTTATGAACATTCTCAGGTGAGGGCTGGTTTGGTATTCCTAATCTATTTTTCCCCATTAGGGAAAATTAGACATATGAAAGCAATGGGAAGTACTCAGACTCATACAATGGATATCCATGCTAGAGGCAAAAATGAAACCCAGGTGACCAGTCCCTTACCAAACTAGATTACACAAGAATGAATAGTATAGGGTATTGTGTTCATGGGTTCTTTTTTTTTTTTTTTCACTGAAATGGGAATGAAGAAGGATGGTGGATATTTATAAGAACCTAACACAGTCCCCTATACATAAAGCTGAATGAATAAATGCTCTTTTCCTTCCCCATTCATTTATCTTTTCTTCCTTATCTTTCTCCTTTGACTTTTCATCTCTGTGAAAATTATTGCAATCTCATGTAATAACCCCCTCAATTCCATCTCCGCAGAAATTAAGCAAAATATATGTCTCTATCTCCTTCCTCCCTCCCTGCCTTTTCCCTTCCCCCTCACATATCCTCTCCCCCTCACATATTCACAGTGGCAGACATGGTATCAGGAAGAGTGTTAAGCAATAAAGTCAACAGATGGTGAATTAGTACAGCAGGTCCTAAGGAAAGAAGAAATGAGAACTTTCTTTTTTTTTCTTTGGCCTTTGAAAACTTGAGAAAAAAAAATCACTCCTGTGGGTTAGTGTTTGATTTTTCACAACTTCATATTCCTCTTATTCTCGGCCAGCCCTCCCACCTGCTGACGCCTGACCTGAAAGAGCTAAGGTTAGCCTGACAGGAAGTGCTGAAAGGATGTCGACAGAAAAGTTCGATAGTAGAACATGCTGTGCTCACAGCCAGAGTTTTCTCACACACCTGTCCAATTAGGAATTTGGGTCCATTCCGAATAAATTACATTGCAGCTTTAGCTCTGAAGTGAAAGGAGATGCCGTGAGAGCCTGTTGCAGCCAGACTCCCCTGGGACTGTGGCAAATATGCCTGGCTCACCTTCAGAGTGCAGAGTGTCACTCACCTGCTCCATCCAGGTGAGATGCAGGTTCCATGACTGTCCTTAGTACCTGCCACCTGGCAACCCAACTCTAAGTAGGCCAGGTAATCACTACTCAAGAAGTCCCGTGTGAGAAGAGCCTCCGACATGGTCTCTTATCCAAACCCATCTTCATGGTATCATGAAGATGTTTTTGCTAAGTGGTAGGAGAACACAAAAGCCAGCTTGATCAAGTTTGAAGCTGTCTTCATTTTTCATTGTCTTCTTCAGGGGAGGACAAATTTGCAGGTACAATTTCAGTAAATTTGGGAAAGCCAAAGCACATACTTAAATGCTAGCATACTTTGCACTACTGATTTATATCACCTTTATGACTCCTTGCCCTTCCTTCTATCCATCTTCCCAAACAACAATACATATGTGCATTGGCACACACAAATTTTGCTTCTTGCCATCATTGGGGAAAGTACTGAGTTATCCACTATTGGGGATTTTCCATATTATAATTAGGGTGACAGAGGACCTATTTGGAATCCAAGTTATGTTTACTAACCCAATCACAGTTAGTGGGCTGACTGAGAAGGAACTCATCAGAAAGGGAAAAACGTGTCAGGTTCATGGTCTTGGTCCAATTGCAATGGTTCAGACATCAGAGGGGAGCTGGGCATCCTTAGGAAAATATAATATCTCTTGGGTTTAACTTTTATTCACTTAGGAAGAAACAGCTACAAGTAATCTGTAAGAGCTTATTTGGTAAACTCTGTGAGAATTTAGTATGCAGAATAGGATAGCTTTGATAGCTATCTACTAAAATGAAGCACAGAAGGAAGAGATTCCCTTTCAGCAGGAGGACTTAGCTTGGAGGCATTTGAAACCACTGCTCTGACTCTCATCACATACAGTGCCCACAGCAGTCAGAGCTCTGGAGGCAGCCAGAAATGTGTGTGTGTTGGGGGGCAGTATGGGCAGCTCTGGGGCCACATGCCAGGAGCTTCCTTGCTGTGAACCTTCACAGTGACACAGCAGTGAAGATGAACGGTGGTCCCAGGACGCTGTAGCGGCTGTAAGTCACCACTGTGGAGATCACTGAAGGGAGCTGGGAAGACATAGAAAGGGGCACGTGTCATATGGAAGCTGTGAGTGAGACGATGGGGGTATGCAGAGGTGTCTATAGATGTTCCTCAGTGGCTGCTGGGGCTAGGGCCAAAAAAACATAGCACATTCCCTCCTTTCTTATTTCCAGGTTGGTACGTCTTGAAGAAACAATATTAGCCATGGAATAGTAAAATACTAGGGCTCAAAAATACCCACAAGAGTCTAAGAGAGATACAGTGAACTGTCTTAGATCACAGAGCCAAGGGAAGTAATGCTGTGAACGGTTGTTGTATCTTAACAATTGGGTCCTCTTGTTGCCTTTGGACAGGAGTTTTAGTCTCATTTTAATAAAATAAAAATAACTGTCTATGAGTGGTTCTAAGCATAGTGCTTGAGAGCATGGACACTGGTTTCTGACTATCTGAGTTTGAATCCTGATTCTGCTTACTCTGAACTGTGTTTCTTTTCACACTGTGTTTCTTTTCACAAATCCTTTAACCTCTTTGTGCCTCAGATTTTCTGTGTATAAAAATAGAAGTGTCTTTAGGTTTTAGTGAGAACTAAATACGTTCCTATGAGCAAATCTCTTAGAAATAAAGTTTATATAAATAAATAAATCTCAGAAAAAATGATTGAATCTTTTCTGTCCCCAAAACATCCTAAAAATGACTACAGAGCCATAACAATTCTAACTCAGTGGATGAAAACCTAAGGGAAATACAGGTCAAGAGACAGAAGGGAAATAGCCACAAACACACACTGCACACTTGTACACATTTAAAGGTGACTGCCACTTTAAGAGTCAAAAATAACACCTAAAAAGTGTTCAAAAATAAATCAGGCCAGTATTTACTCCACTGTTGAGTTTAATTATTAATGTATGAAGTGAATGGAATACACTTCTATGAGGCTGCAAGAGTCATGAACATTGTTGTCCAACATATTTCCAAAAATATTTTGTGGGGAAGATAGGAAATGGTGGAAAGTTAAAATTATTGAATTGTTGGATTCTCCCTCTCCCCAAATTTTAGGAAACATTTTTCCTTTAAACTAAATGAAAACTTTCATCTCTATTATTGCCATCATTTAAATCAACTTAGAAGAAATGAAAATCACTGCTTTTCATCACCGAGTGCCCTTGGAAACTCAGTCATGCAGGAAGGCTTTCTCAAGCAAATTCAGCTCTCCTTTAGATAATTTACTTATTAATTTGCTATATATTTATCAAACTTCTGCTATTTACCACTCACTTAACAAGGAGCTGGGGACATGAGACTGCTGCCAACAAAGTGTCCCCAGCGCTGAGGAAAATTAAGGTATTTCAGTGGTCAAGTACAGATCTGACAGAAGTGACAACCCAGGCCACTGTGTGTGAAGGATGGGGTGAATTAGGGGGTCAAGGAGAGGAAAGGGAAGGGGCTATCAGGCCTGATCTGGGATCTTTGGGTATGTAGAGGTCAGTGGCATACATGAGTCAAGGAAGGACATTCCACTAAGGGGAAACAGATCAGTGGGACAGGCAAGAGTGAGCCCAGATCTTTGGGAAAGTCTGAAACTCAGTGGGGCTGTACACAGGGTGAAAAGGAAGTGGGGGAGAGATTAGACTGCAGAGGGAAGCAGGGGAGGGTTTAATGCCATGAGGCACTTTGAATGCCAAGCCAATAGGTTGGGATCTCACCCCATGGAACCTAATGCAAGGAGGGGAATAACTCTGAAAAAATAGTCACAGTCCTAGGATGCAGTGAGCATGGTGTTAAAAACTGGGTCCTGTACTTGGTAGATGTATGGCCTTGGGCAAGTTATCTAAGCTTTTGGTGCCCCAGTTTCCTGATCTGAAAAATCCCACTTTTGGCAGACGATTGCTTGGAGGATTGAATGAGTTCACATATGCTCAGCTCTTAAAACAGGGCATGCCCGTAGTCAGTGTTCAATAAATTTGAGCTGTTATTTTTAATACAGCAGGATTCTGTGTGAAGACTATGTGCTCCATTCATGTGAACAGAGAAGTTTAACAAAAGATATAGGGGAAAGATCGATTCTGTCCTTCAAAAAATGAAGAGAAAATATCAGTACAAGTAGCAATACACGAACATCCATTGAACTGCTATTACTTCCAGGGAACCATTAAGTTTGATGGAGGAATTTTGACTATGTAGGCTTGTTTTGTGGATATTTACTGAAACAAAAGAAATCAGCCATTTCAGACTTCCTTAGCATTCTTTAAAGAATTTTTTATGTCTTAATTTCTTTTATTAGAAAAATCACATGTTTACAAAGCAGTCATGCACAAAAAAGATGATTGTATGTGTCTTCCTATATCCCATCACTCTGACACTTTGCATTGGTGTGGAACATCTGTTATAATTGGTTATATAATCATACTTTTTTACCTTTGACACCAGTTTTGTTTTGTTTTGTTTTGTTTTGCATGGGCAGGCACTGGGAATCGAATCTTGGTTTCCAGCATGGCAGGCGAGAATTCTGACTGCTGAGCCACCATGGCCCACCCAACGCTAGTTTCTATAATCATATATTTTCCCCTTTTACACTGGTTACTTTTGTTAAAATTTCCTGACAATTCACAAAAGATTGTGCAAATCCTACTATTATCTATCGTCCCTAATTTACCTTAGGTGAATTTTTCTTATACACCATCCTATTTACACCTTGTTTTAGTATCATACATTTGTCATAATCCATGAAAAAACATTCTGATACTTGTACTATCAACTATAATCATCCAAAATAGGGTTCACTGTCTGGTACAATCCTATGTTCGTTTTTCAATTTTTATTCTAGCAATATGCACATCCTAAACATTCTTCTTTTAATCACATTCACCTTGATAGCTCAGTGCTCTTGATTATACTCACAATAATGTGCTACAATCACCAGCATCCATTTTCAAACCTTTCCCATGAACTGAAATAGAAATCTTATGCACGTTAAGCATTAACTCCCCATTCTCTAACCCCAATCTATGCCCTGGTAACTATATTCTAGATTCTAATGCTATGAGTTTGCTTATTATAATTAGTTCATATCAGTAAGATCATACAATATGTGTGCTTTTGTGCCTAGCTTATTTCACTCAGCATGATGTCCTCAAGGTTCATCCATGTTGTCATGTGTGTCAGGACTTCATTCTTTCTAACAGTTGAATAATATTCCATCATTTGTCTACACCATATTTTGTTTATCCATTCATCAGTTAATGGACATTTGAGTTGTTTCTGTCTTTGGCAATTGTGAATAATGCCTATGAACATCAGTGTGCAAATATCTGTCTGAGTCCCTGCTTTCAATTCTTGTGTGTTTATACCTAGGGGGATTGCAGGTCATATGGTAATTCTATGCTTAGCTTCCTGAGTAGCCACCAAACAGTCTTCTACAGCGGCTGCTCCATTTTACATTCCCACCAGCAATGAATGAGTGTTCCTATTTCTTCACAAGTTCTCAACAATTGTAGTTTTAAAACTATGTATATTCGATTCCCAGTGTCTGCCCATGCAAAAAAAAAAAAGTATGTATAAAGGACTTCTGGGAAGATAGCAGAATAAGATAGGCTGAATTCACCCCTTCTCCAAAGCTATCTAGAACAATGACAGAAAAAGAGTGACTGGGACAGCAATTCCAGAGTGCAAATGACCTGAGAGGGTCTTCTGTACTACATAAGGAGTCCCTGGATGAAAAAGTTGAGGAATTGAGATGCAGAGAACAGGGTGACTGGGCTCCATCAGGACTCCACCATAGACAAGAGGCCATACCCAGGAAAGTGCTTGCTACCACAGCTAGTTTGGAATATCAACCCCTTCAACCCCAAAGTTCAGAGCTCTCTTAGGGAACCCAGAAGCCACTAGACTAGCTTTCCCTTCTCATAGAGACCATCCAGCTGTTACACAGAGCTTACCACACCCTCTTCCAAGCAGAGGCCCAGAGCCCTCAGGAATGCATAAAAAAAGAGGCAGGCATGAGGAGGCAAGCCATGCCACATTCCACATCTGCCCCATACACATGTACCCACACATGCTGCCCCTCCATCCCCAATGCCCCACATACCATGCCCTGTTCCCCACAGCTCACCCACATGTACCCCAACCACCTGTGCCCCATGTCCTGCCACCCTGTGGCCCACCCACCTGTGCACCCATACACCAAACCCCTGTACCCCACCCACTGCCCACCACCCCCATGCCCTGCCCTCATGCC
This sequence comes from Myrmecophaga tridactyla, assembly GCA_004026745.1. Lineage (NCBI taxonomy): Eukaryota > Metazoa > Chordata > Mammalia > Pilosa > Myrmecophagidae > Myrmecophaga > Myrmecophaga tridactyla. The sequence goes on from PVIY010003057.1 coordinate 22,004, forward strand.
CCCACACCCCCATGCTCTGCCTTCCTGCCTCCACATCCTGCACCCCATGCCACACCCATGCCACAATTTGCAGTCTTATGCCCCTTCTCCCTGCACCCTACTATCCCACACCTTATGCCCAATACCACGCCTAGCCAACAGGCATTTCCAGGTGGGCTGTGGACAGGGTCATCTAACATACTCAGTCCCATAGCCCAGGGTTATTCCAAGTGGGAACTTGGGAGCCACCAGCCCATTAGGCCCACAAGCAGAATCTCTGCTGTGGTGCACACTGCCCATCCCCCAGCCCCATGGTTCATGGCATTCAGCATGTACTGGGACCAGCGGACCCAGCTAGAATTGCTCCACGTCTCCATCCAGCTAACTTGGCTGCTGTAGTTGGGGAGAGTTGGAGGAGGAGAAGAGGAGGCCAAAGAGCTCCATCTGCTGCAAAGAAGTGGGAAGTGCAGTCTGGTAAACTGTCTAGCTTCAAACAGATCCTCAAGAAGAGTTGCATCCCATGCATGAGGTCTGGGCCTTGGTTTGGTAGGGAAGCAAGTGCAAAAGGAGACCTTCCACACAAATCCAAGTAAATACAAAACCTTAGATGATGGAGGGAAGTCAACTTCCAAAGTAACCTTATCAAGATAATTAAATGCCTTGAAGCCAACAGAAAATCATAAAGCATATGAAGATGCAGGCAGATGTAACCCAGCCTAATGACCAAATTAGAACACTGGAGGAGGCACAGACTATGAATTAACTAATCAAAGATGTTCAGACAACTCTCATAAATAAATTCAACGAGTTATCTAATGACAAAATGGAGATCAAGAAGACACTAGAAGAGCATAAGAGGAATTTATGCTAGGGTCTATTTAACAGGAAGACATCAACGGTACCACAGCAATACCAGCATAAATAATTGAGCAGGAGGACAAGAGTTAAGGGGAGATTTGGTCTTTCTATTTGTTAAGGTTGTGTTTATTTTTCTCTTTGAGCAATGAGAATAGTCTGAAAATGAGAGTGTTAATGACTGTACAATGAAGGTAATGTGAGACATGAATTGTTGACTTTGGACATTATACACGATGCCCAATGGATGGAGGTGGCTGAAGTTTATATTCACTGATAAGTAGAATGGCAAACTGTGAAGTACTGTGTGGCTACAGAAGGGAATGAAGCCATGAGGCATGCAATGAGGTGAATGAAACTGGAGACATTATGTGATGCAAAATAAGCCAGAAACAAAAGAATAAATATTGTATAGTCTCTTTTAGAAAATACTTACAATATAATTGGGACCTAGATTATAAATTCTTATAGCAGTCACATTTAGTCTGGAGTTGTAATTGTTATTTCTAGATTTTGAGATGCTGTGCTATATATGTAAAACCGGTATTTCCCTGCGACTTTGGGTACCTGTGACACCTAAGATTCAGAGCAGGAGTTCTGCAGCCTGAAAGTCAGCATTGCCAATACAACAACTGTTAAAGAAACCAAAAAAGTGATCCGCTCAATTAGAGATAAGAACAAAGCCAATCAGGACTAAGGTAAATCAGAATCCAGGGGTAAGAAACACATAGTTGGATTTAAGAACTTCCTTTTATGAGGCCAAAGGAAGAGAAATTTATTTTGCCCAAAATGTAAATTTTCTACAGCAACATAATATAACTTAACCTGTCTGGATAGCTTATTTAAACAACCCAAACACATGGAGCCCAGAATGGGAATGAGGGCTTATAATTCTGTATAGTTTAATGTAATGCCAGGATAAATCCCAGAGTATATTGGGCAGATAAAGAATTGGAAAAGTCTCTGGAGGTAAGAGAGAAAAAAAATGGGAAAACCCCTGATACTGTCTTAAACATTTGGAACTCCCAAGTTCAATAGGCCAAGCCCTTGATTTTGAGTTATGCCTAAGAGTTAGTTTCAGAGGACCTCTTCTGTTACTCAAATATGGCCTGTCTCTCTAAACGCAGCTCTGCAAGTAAAATTATCACCTTCCCCGTCACGTGGGACACAACATCCAGGGGTGAAAGTCTCCCTGATAAGGTGGATGAGCCCGGCCCTGGCACTGTGGGATTGACAATGTCTTCCTGACCAAAAGGGGGAAAATAAATGTAACAAAGTAAGGCATCAGTGGCTGAGAGAGTTCAAACAGAGCTGCAAGCTTAAACTAGTTATTTCTATTTACCATGGTTTGCCAAACTCCAACAAAAACCATTCCTGTCAACCCTAAAGAGCATCCAGGGACCTCTCTGAAATTCTATAAAAGTTTCGTGCCATATCATTACTTTCCAGAAACCCACAATGAGTTCCTAGACCAGATAAGTCCTGAAACCCAGAGGGGCCAGCCTCTCCAAGAACATCAGCTAGTTCCAACCCCTTATCCCTATCATCAACAGCCCTTTCCAACATAAAAATGTTAGAATGGGCATAGCCCAAATATCCCTAAAGACTGGGAGAAGGATCAAAGGAGAAGGAGGAGTTATAACAGAGAATACAGGATTTAACAAATAAGTATGAGTGCTAAATCATTAAACTGATTTTTATTTTAGTCCCTAGTGCATTGGAGCAGCTAGAAGGAAACCTGAAAATGTGTAGTTATAACCCATACCAAACTCTGAAATATGTTCCATAACTACTCACTACAATGTACTTTGAAATGTATTGCTTTTTTATATATATGTTATATTTCACAATAAAAATATGTTTTAAAAGTATGTATAAAGGTTCCTGGTGTAAAATTCAAAAAGTATTGAAAGTTACAAAGTTTTAAAAATACATGCATTTCTGGCCTCATCCAGGTATCTG